>JAULBU010026787.1:0-17539 GCA_032358235.1 Odonthalia washingtoniensis
CATCACATTTATCCGGATTAGTAGAAGTGTCAATTGCCCTATACGGTGGTGGTACCTGTGACAAACTATTTTCCAAAAACATATATATTTCTTGTTCCAATCAAATTTTGACTATCGTGACTTTCATCTTGTCTATCTTCATCACGACGTTCATTATTACGCGTCCTACTACCAATTACCCAATTTCCAGTACTTTCCTAAATCCGAGTAGCTGCTCCTACTTTTCAGGACCTAAATTTTGATCGTTTAATTTTCATATCCAGCATCAACACCTACTCCTGACTGATGGCAACTTTTAGAAATTATTTTCCCATTTATCAAATTTATCCCCGCCTATATTCTGAGGGGACGAGATTATTCTTTAAGAAATGTGCCATCTCAACAAATTTTAGTTTCACTTTATGATACGATGACTTAGCACATGTTTACATTTAGAAAAATTCGTTACCCGTTCCGTTGCAACCTAGCCGCTAGTTAAAATTTATGGCACATATTTGCGCATTAGATCATAATAAAGTTAGTGGGTCGTTCCTGAAATCACAAATAGATACTGTCTCAAATACCAAAAATATTTTGTGATTTGTGATTTGATACATATGTTTCGTCGTGAAAATAAAGGTAGCGTTCTTGTTCATACATTTTAGTACGAATGGTAGTAGAATCCATAATATGGATTCTACTACCGTGGGAATATGCGAACATTATATGAATTGCAGCGGCCATCGTCAGTAATAGTTAATTGTATCAACACAAGTGTAGCTACAATGCCCATTAATGAGTTTAGAGACGAATAACCTCTTAATGATGACAGCGTACCTGCAACTGCTAAGATGCACACCAACCTTTCGGATAACATTGAATACAGCAGGGAGTACCAAACGCGACAGTGAAATATCACGCCACGCACTATAGCACCAATATATGTACCGCACTCATCAATTTCGGAAGCGGATGCGATCTATTTCTGAAAACCTTAACCAGCTTCGATCACAATGCCTTTATAAATCTCATGGAACAAGTTGAAAATGAACTTGCGATTCATATTCTCCGTAGTCTGCAAATGGCACTATCCAAATCCTAACCTCAGATCTCTTAAACGCGGAAGGCCACGTCTTATGTCATGGATCCAATTTTTAGAGCTTTTTCTTTCCTGGAACCGAACAAGAGGTTCCAGTATGCAACTCTGCATGGTTTTTGAAGTAAGCTCAAGCGTGGCATTTTCATTTATTAGATTCGTTACAAGTTTAATTCTAAAGGTCCTCTCAGGCGATGAAAGAACAAAAGTTCGTATGCCTATAGCGACAGAGGTAGAAGTTTTTAAGACTGCGCATACGGAAAATATTCACTTCTCAAATAAGTTTATTGTGTGGCTGAGGGTTCGAAGCTACATTTTTAGCCGTCAAGTGATTATGTGATTCATATCATGTTTTATAATGGGTGGACCCACTATCACTATGTCGGCAATATATTTGCCTTCGCTCCTTCAAATGTTATAATTTCGTGTTCGTATAATGCTCCTGGGTCCTTTATGACTCCTTGATTGTCGATTGAGGACAATTTACTCTAAACTGGATGAATGTTACGAAATTACAGATGGTTGGTATGTTGTTGACTCGGCATTCTCGCCAGGTAATTATCCATTTATCATCAAGTCAGCTCAAGATCACTTGATGGCGGGGAACAGTGCCAATTAAGTGATGAAATTTCAGCTGGCCACATCTTTTAGACAAAAATCTGAATGGCGAATACGTTCATTTCATAGCTGAAAAAATTAGGTGATGATAATAGATGAGCGGTAGCAGATTGTGTGATGGCGTTATTGTGGGGATATGTGCACAGATAGAGATGATATATAACTTCATTCTGTATATCCTGAGTCTTTTGGAGACAATTTATCAACATTTATCAACATTTTAATCAGGGGACAGCTTATCGGACACGAGCATTGTCGGCGACAATTCAAGATCATATTCTGAGTGTGGATCAAACGTCACAACACGTCAGTAAAGGAGTGGTTATTATTTTCTGTGATCTTTCTCCTTCAAAACAATACAAAGGAAGAACAATTAAACCAGCTCTATCAAATACACCATGGCAGCCGATTGCCAAAAGTTCAGAATTTTTTTAGGTTTCATCCGATCATGTATCTCAACTGGCGGTATGACCGAAGACCAAATACTATCAATGCTCATCTTATCGCGAAAAACCTTGTAAAACGTGACACCATGTCTTACTATCAGAAATAATTTCCGCATGAACGGTGATAAAATCACTTAGCTTAATAGTTACTCCTTTGTCTTCCAAAACTTAAAAATTGCACTCCATCAAAACTTCAGGAGACATAGGATAATTAAGAACAATCAATAGAACCTTCATGTGTCGAATGGGCCATCAACCGTGGCTACCTGAGTATTTTTGCAGTCGCAGTAAAATTTATTAATTTCCTTTATTAAACAGTGAGTAAAGCTATATGTTCTTGGCAATCTTCGGGACGCAGTTGGTGATAAAAATCCCTGCTACAGTTAAACAGCCTTTACGGGGTACTGATCTAAGTCACGAGGTGTGTCTTCGTCGATTCTAATTCGCAATCTCCAGGTAATAGGACATACATCAATTGTGTGTGGTTTACCTTTTGTTCTTCGCACTGGGTATTATCCAGTCTAGACGTGTTTTGTCCGATCTCTCTTTCCGGGGTCAATCTCACCTTTCGATTCAATTTCGCTAAATTTGGTTATCTGGGTTTTTCTTGGTAAATGCTTATTTTCTTTATTTTCTTTTCTCTCCTTTCCAGTTCGGAATGTATACTGAAGTCGAGATCGATACCAGTGAGATTATGATAAAAATACTGCCACGACTAAAATAGTAACAAAAGGTAAATTAGATTTCTAATTCATGAATCAGTTCTTCTTTCTATACACGTGTGGCATACACTGTATCATTCCATAATTGAATGATCCATCATTACACGTTTTCCATCACACATTTTAGGCACTATCAGTAAACTGTATTTCGTGGCGGTTTTCTTTCCTTTTCCTCATACGCACTTTTCTCTTCTATGATTTTTCCCTGTCTTGTATGCCTTCCCTTACCACCGAAATAAGTTCACGGCGTAGTTACCATATCTCCTCTCCCATCTCGTACCTGTGCGCGGGACTTCTCCTCTTACGCGTCTTCCATATCGTCGTAATTGAGAGCAAGCGTATCAACATTTTCAAATGCACTCATCATCCTTTCATTGAACACTATTACCATCCTTTTATGGATGCTCCCATTATTCTTGATGACACCTTGACTCATCGTACCTTTTGATGAAACCATATCTCATCTTACCTCTTGATGAAACCATGACTTTATCGTCATAGTTGACGATCCATAAACGAACACACTCTCGTTTTCCTTGCTGAAACCATAACTCATCGTACCTCTTGATGAAACATTACTCATCGATGTTGGTGAACCATAGCTCATCGTTGTTAATGAACCAAAACTAATCGTTATTGATGTACAATAACTCATCGTTTTTGACAAAGTGTATATGCGAGTGTCCCTTCTTTCTCTCCTGTTATTATTGATTCCAATTATCTGACACTCTCTTTCTTGTCTTTCTTGATTGTCCTCCTTATCCGTACTGACCTCCTTTTATCCCATTGCTCGTGGTTCTTCCCCTCCTTTTCTCTCTCACGCCGATCGCACGCATCGAGATATAAATGGTTACATTGACACCATGACAAGAAATCTCGCACGTACAGTCACAAGAATCTTCACAGTCACTCTCAGGACTCATTTCAAGCACAATATAAAGCACCTCCTCATCCACCTTCCAATCCACCTTCAAATCCAACTTCCCAAACACGGTCTCAGCCTCCCACTCCGAGATCAATCATGGTAACAATCATGGTAAGTTCAAACCAATCGCGAAGTACACAACCATTGTCTATGTAGTACCCCACCAAGTAGCTTGACAGACGGGGGTGCTAGGGTAAAGAAAGTGATGGCACAGTAGAACACAGCTTGACACGACGATCGACTGTTGACACCGTCGTGAAGAGGAGGGCGGAGGTTTCAACGACCTCTGTTCTGCACTCGTCCAGTGGCACCTTACGATGGTCGCGCACGTAGGGAGCACTTGTGGATCGGCGCACCCCAGCCCGTTGTTAGACGACTGTAGTGAGTAGTTGGTTCGGGGTGGTTTGTAGTTGTAGATAGTTTATCCCTAGGTTGGGGGCTCAGTTGGATTCCAGCGAAAACATGCCCGTCTCGTTGATGGCTTGTGGCGCGCCGACGAGACGGCTTTTATTGTCTAAAAACTGGAGTCTACACGTGGCCAGAAAGGGGATGGGGGCTGGACACGTGTGGACAAGGGAAAAGGGGGAAAGACGACAGCAAGGAGGGAAGACAGAAAGTTAAAACCCAGTTATTAGGGTAGGGTGGGTGGTTCCTAGTACCCGCCACGGGGCGAGGTTCTACAGTCTGCATCTGTCATTAATACAGCTGATTAGCATCCAATAAGAGGATACTTGGGTGCAGAAAAGGCAAAAGGCGAGTTTTAGAAATCGAAACAAACTGACGTGGCTTTGAAAAATGAGGCAAGTATCGCGGGATCTCTGAAAAGAAGAGCTGATCTTCTTTCTGAAAAAATGCCTTACAAGCCTTTTTCTTGGATGAATTCATAACGTAGGAAGTTAAACGTGAAAGAGCTGAATTCTTTTACTTGACAGGTCGCGCTAACTTGAAGCATGAACGAGAATAGAATATCACAAACATTGATATAGTAACAAACAATGACAGTCATGTCGTTGAAGGTATGGAACAGAAAAACTTAAATGTATTTATTTACCGCAGTGATCCTATACATGTTGAATTAAATCACACTTTAAAGAAAAATGAACTGCTTCGTCGCTGACATATTTCTCCCTTTGATGAACATTCAAATTCCAAGCTGCATCTGAAGCAGGTGATCCGATTGATTCATTAAAATTACTCAGTGATCCCCATTTAAATTCCTTTTCTCTTGCATTTTCGGAAACGAACATGCCGTTTTTAACACCACTTTCCACTTCTTTAAACATTTTTCTATTGTACACGTCCCGTCCTGCTTCTACAATCATATTATGTAAAATAATTTCTTATTCCATTGTCTTTCTGATGAGATATTTATCCTAAAACAGGTATAGTTTTGAAAGTATATGCTAACGAGGTAAAAGAACACCAAGAGCTCGTTCAACATCCTTCCCCAGCCTCTCTTTAGCCGACAAAAAACGTTTGTCTTCTTCCTAAAATCATCTGTAATTTTATCTATCAATATGCCCCACTTTGGGTAAATACCATCCGTAAGATAGTAGCAAACATTTCGCGTTCTACCATTTACTTTGTAAAAAAATCGGGTGGCATTATTCCAGTTAGTATACAGTCAATCAATCTAGAAGAATCTAAAATGTGTTAATGTCCTTCATAGATCCAGGACTACCATTGTGACATCACCATTTCCAACGCTCTCTATATGATATTGCTTCAAGTACTACTGTTGGTTTATTTTACTTTCCTTTGAATTTTCCAGCATAGGCTACTGGACAATTCTTCCATTCCCAATGCTGAAAATCCCAGGGTCCAATACACCCTGGAAACCCTCGGGCATAATTGATTTCTAATATGCGTCGTAGGTCGTCGTCATTCTAACACCGAAGAAAAACTCCACGAAATTCTGTGTTTATTCCATCTAGGGACGATAGGAATTTACATCGAACAGATGAGGCAGATATTTCACATATCCCATCTACTTTGTCGAATTATGTTCCGTCTTCCATTACAGGTAGGGAACGTATAATACGAATTCGTGGATATATTCTCAATTTTCCGCGTCACATATTCATTGTGTTTGAACTCCCCATTCCCGACCTGAGCGTTTTTAATTCGGTTGAAAATGGAACAAGGCATGCGGAATCGTCTCTCAAAATCGCCTTCAAATACATGCTTTCGTTCGCAAATTGTAAGCGGTCAAAGCGTATTTCGCAGCTTTCGCTTTGAATTAGAAGCATTTTACTCACTGTTAAATAGACAAAACCCAGAAATTTTACAATCCGTCACCGTCAATGCTATCTGATCGTCCAGTTCCCTATCTTTGTCGCTGTCGAATTTATGTAGATGATATCTGGATGTCATTGAATGTGTTTAATGACCTCTAACGAGATTGTTGATTGGAAACAAAATAAAACTGGAACCCAATAATTTTCCCAATTTCTGAATAGAATTAGAAATATAATACAATAGACAAAAATTACATTCCGCGATGAGCAAAGTAATATAGGCCACGTTTCACATGTAGTACATTCGTTGTAACCGCTACAAATGGTAAGGACCATGACATTAAAGGATTATGTCAGAACGAATTCGAAAATAGTTCTGAGAACGGTGTCGAAAATGTACACGGTTTTAAGTTTAGTGAAATCCAAGACCAAATCTCGTCCCAAATATTGTCTAACTGCGCGTGTTAGTGAAATCAAAAGATATATAAACGTACCAGGATTTCAAATGGACCAATATCATGATCGAAAAGAAAAACCTGAACGAAATCTTTTAGGAGTACGTCCCAGCTAATACAACTGTAAGAAAATTACTTGATTTTGTGTTTGGTGTATCGCATGCTCCAAAAAAATGCCCCCATTCCTCTTCGCCCCCACGCCGCCGCCTTGCACAACCAACTTAAAATAAAAACGACAACAACTGCACCACAACAGACAGAACGCAGCCGGAGAGTCATTCTCAAAGGAACGTTGTTCCTACTACCACAACGGGTGCAAGAAATGCGTCTCCGATTAAGAAGAGGTGCATACGTTAAAGCAACACGTTGGAATTTTACTGCTTCAATCTTTCATGATGGCTGGTGTACACATCGCACAACACGGTCCGATGCATAATCAATTTGAAGAAGCGTGTACGTAATTTATGAAAAGTGCTCCAGCCAGCTTTTGTACCAGTTCTGTGAATCCTTTGTTGAAAACTATTAACAATAAATTTATAGACCTTTTTAGGGACAGGAGGGAGGTGAACAAGCGTAATAATAAATTTCACGGTTAGTGATCACCGAAATAGTCTGTGAGCACTATTTACTGTTGGATTACATAATCCAGCGTATGGATGCAGTGCATGCATTTAATAACTAAAAAGAGGAACGAACCCAAAACGAAAAATACTCACCGAAGCTGGTGAATAAATTCGAATGTTCAACATTCGAATTTAGCTAAGTTAGTGACTAATTGCAGTTTGAGTCAGACAACCGGTGGGAGCGAAGGTAATCACAATTTATAACGCAGATTTCATCGTTTAGGAGGGAAAAGAATGCACTATTTTGTTTAACTGCGAGGACGATGACAGGGAGTTGTTGAATCGGATGATTGCGAAACACATTGATTTCGAGATCAAACGTATGGAAATTTATGATGAAATACTTGCGCTGGAGAAAAGTATAGAAGAGAAATAAATTAAACGGAGACAGAAATAGAAGGGCGTGACCTCAAAAACACTAGATCTTGAATGGAGGCTTCTTTTATTGGAGGAACGGAGACAAGAAATAGAACAGGAGGATAGGTGGTCATCGGTAATAGAGCGTAAGTACATGGCAACTGATTTTCTTCTATTGTAGCACAAAATTTTATGAGAACTTCGGGAATTAAATGTAGGTAACGTTGTAAAATGAACGAAATGCATTTTAAAAAATGCTGTGTTAATCCGCCATGCTGTAGTCATAATTTTATATTCCAAAGCAAAGTAGCGTCTTTATACATTTACAAAATTTGTTCTTTACGCACTTTGAGCATTCTTTTATAGTCCTAGCTGGTCCAAATCTGCTTCAGATCTTTTTATAGTCATTCTACGGCAGTACAAGCATCGTTAGCAGCAGCTTTATGAGCAAGTTTTTATGGGTTATCCAAATCTCTATTACATCCTATTTTCATCCAAGGGCGCAACATATACGCCCGGTTAGAGTTTATTTAGTATTTTTATAAGTAAATTTTAAGTTCTTGTAATAAAACATAGTCTACTTTACTATCTCTATACAGTGTTCCATTGTGTCTCCTTCCAACTATAGGTCTGTATACATTTAATTTCAACCCGTACGGGCTTGTGATTCTTGATAGACAAGGTAATGACATATTTTGTGACCGGACTAAACTTCCTTCTATAAAACAGCAGGACCTCCGGAACATTGCATTTCAATTTTATTAACATCCATGAACCCCCAGACATCGATCAAATATGGCTCCATTAGAGATAATAGCCTATTCATACATATCTACTCTTTAATTCATTAAAACTCCCCTGAAACTTCCGAGGAGATGTGCATTTCTTTCCATAAAACTTTCCAAAGCCCTCCAGAAAACCTCAGAAAGTGTTTAGCATCACATTAAAAAAGCTTGTTCCATATCATATACTGATTGGTGTTATTCCATTACAGAAATAATGTTTTTCGTGCAGTTTTCCCAACGATGAAACCGATCATATCAGCAACCGTGCCTGTCTCTGTATTGCGAAATTTAGAATCCTTTAGACTATGTTCTTCCGAAAATATATTCAGGTTGAACGTAATGGTACTTATGTATGTTTTACGCCTTTTAATCCTTTTGATGTCATCCTTCATATTGTTTAGATTTTTGTAAAACTGACGAAGAACGAGTGGTTCAAGCTCGGGTGCCAATGCCAGCATGAATTACAGCCTTTTCTTTCTAATCAAAGGTGGAAAAAACCTGATTTTTTTAAAAAAATCAGGTTTAAGGTTTTAAAGAAAAAACCTGATTTCTTAAAATTATGTTTTTTGCATGGCATGCATAAGGAATTATTTTTTTATTTTCCACATCAAATTTTATGGTGATCAAACCAACAATCAATTACACACGCAATGGTTTTGAGTCAATACTCATTACCCGGGAATCGATGAGTCAGAATTGGAACTGTCGCCATCCAAATTATCAGAAAATGAGTTCTGTACATACAATGCTGAAAGTTTTCTCTTTACAAACACCAGCTTCTCTACAGTTTCCACACTCAAGCTGTTCCGAAGCTTGCTGTGAATTAATCCCATGCTAGAAAAGTTTATTTCTGACGCACTACTGGAAGTTGCCGTACTGAAGAGCTTGATGGCTATTTTGTAGCTCTGAACAAGTTTTCCCGTCCACGAGCCAAAATTGTAACACAGATTTTGTTCCCTTTTTCAACATTTTCTAGCGGAATGTCCCAATATTCTTCTCTCTGGTTGCAGAGATGACGAAAGTAGTGTACTGCATATAGATGAGTTCCTTTCTCCCTTCACTGCATGGAGTCAAATCGTCAGCAGGAGTCTCAAAGATGGTAGTCTCCAATTCATGTCGGCTGTCTGGTAGCAGAGATGCTCTGAGAAGGCGTGGGTCGAGAAGATGAGACAAACCGTAGGCCGTACGGTACAAGAATGAAAATCGGGCATCATTGAGGCCAAGTGGGTATTCATACTCACACCACATAATTTCGTTTGAATCGAGTAGTTTTTTGAATTAGTTCGGCAATGAATTAAATTCAGGCATCACTTCAGAGATCGGAACTATGTCCGACTGATTTTCAACTATCAGTCTTTCAAGCAGTACAAGAATATAAAGACATCTTTTTAACTTGATTACAAACGGATCGTCAGAGATAGTGGCCTTGACCTTGACGCGTTCCGCTTTTTGTAAAGGTGTGCCTTTGATGAAGTCCCTAACATATGCTAAAGAATATACATGTGCCTCGGAATCCAGCAAGCTCTGGCACATTTCCTTAATAGTTCTCCAATGATTAGGTGCCGTTCGGACAAGAATTCTTGAACTGGTTGTTTTTTGCAACTCTTGTAGATCTGCTTTTACAACATGGTGGTTGTGAAAGAACTTGACGCCGTAGTTACAGTCTAAAATAAACTGTAGCATTTCCTGAAATGGGTAACCGATCGGATACGTCGCTTCTATAGCACTAGACTTCTCAGTCTTCGTTGCTGAGAAGACGTCTTTGACAAACAAATTAATTCCATGAGAGTAGCATCCTTGAAAATAGCACGATGGGGATATTTTTTCCATAAACTCCGTGACTTCTTGTTAGTAGTCGTGTTGTCAGTAACTGCACCACAAAACTGACTGAGTTTATGATTTCGAAAAACTCGTGCGATGTCTTCAGCGATAAACGTGTGATCGTGGCCCTGTTGGCCCGTGGATTCTGACTCAAGAAAGAAAGAACATTCCGGTGATACACCCATGAAATTTACAATAGGGTCATTCTTGATGTCTGACCAGCCTTCCGTTGTCCGAAAAAATGTTGATAACTTCATAGACGTATCCACTTTGTTTGAAACATCTTGGTAGCACATATCTAGAAGAGTGGAGGAAAGTTGTTTTCGGATCGGAACAACGAGTCATCTGCCCGTAACAAATTTATAGCATCCCTCATATGTACGTCTTCGATGCGCTGAAAAGAAGTCCCTGTGGCGTAATAATGCATTGCCATGTTCTTCTGAAAGCACATGTTCTGATTGATGGATGATTTAGGGAGTGAGTATTGCATTATTGAGGATTAATCGCTGGAGCTGGGATTTTTGGAAGAGCTAAGCATTATTTTAAGTTTCTTCTTGTTTTGGTTGTACCATTGAAGGTGATCACAGTCTTGCATGCTGTTCATCAGCTATCGGAAGTGGGTGCACTTATTGGGATGAACTTTTGCTATTTCACTCTTCTCGTGGTGGTTGATACGCAATTTACAGTGCTTGCATGAGGGCGACTTCATGTAATGGGAGTCTTCGTCGCTTGTAAACCATGACCAAATTTCGCTAGTAGGTCGACCACGTTTTTGCTGGACTGCCGGTTCGTCTGTAAAACTTTCCGCCTCGGTGACTACCATGGGCATTTCATTGAATATCTCAGTCGAACCGGTGACTGCCACGAGTGAATCAGCGACCATCACAGGCATATTGGTGACCATCTCGGGCGCATTGGAAGCACTTAAGTTGATTGAGTTGAAGCTCAATGAGTTGCGGACAGATGCCATAGCAAGAAGGAGCTAATTTTGAAATTCAAGCAAGTAAAGAAGAAACAAGCCACAATGACACCCACACCAAGCTGGTAGAAATCAATAATTTTTTATTTATTTTGGCGGACCGCACTGAGGTATTTCAAATTTCAAATTCTCAGCATGGCCAGCAACAATTAATAATTTTAAAAATTCAAAAAATTAAATTCAGAAATTCAAAAATGTTTTTTTTTAATGTTTTTTTAAAAAACATTTTTATAAAAACCTGATTTTGGGATTTCAAAAAAATCGGGTTTGTTAGAAAAACCATAAAAACCTGATTTTAAAAAACCTGATTGTGCCAGTACTGATTCGTTTAGATATGAATTTTTGGGTGAAATTTTCACCCAGATATTTTGAAATTTTAAATGTACTTGAAGGATATGCAATTAGTCTTGAAGAAAAGGACCTTGGAAATAAATTGCCAGTAGAAATGACTGCAGAAATAATTGAAGTCAAAAGAAATTGGCTCAGGAAAAAGAGAAGAGGAAGAAGAAAGAAGGTTTAAATGCAAAAATTTAAATTAATTTATAGGTATTGTAGTCAGAAGGTAGGTAGGGTATGACCCTTTGGAGATAAAAAATATACAAAGTATCTTTACCTACATGGAATACATTTTATTATAAAGATAAGAGAGGCTCTAAAGATAATTGCAGTGCACTCTTGGTCCAATGAAATAAAGATAGGACTTAATGCAAAAGAATTGTCAATTCAATCACGAGAAACATTGCCCTGATGTAAAGTAACGACATTTTGATATTTTAGTTTAATATAGCCCGTTGTCACTTTTAAAGATGTTCCCGAAATGAATAAATTCAACGAATACGAAAAAATGTTAAGAAAATACGAAACACAGAAACAGAAAGGAATTCCCGAGCAAAAGAGTACAACGTTTTTCGAAAGTGGTACATTATTTCTTCCAGAAATGTTTTCAGTGAATCTATTAAAAGTTAGAGTTTGAGCGGTGAGATATTGATGTAGATCACTGTCCTATATTAAACACGTGGCAGCAGGCAGGTGACAGTTGGGGTCGTAGTGGGACTTGAGCGTAGATTTAATTGAGCGATGGCGACTGTAGCTGTTGTTGAATTCTAATTGAGAGCTGTGGGTAACGACGCATGTCGTTGTAGTTGAGCGGTAGGAGAGGAGTGTAAAAGCACGGAGTTGAACGAACGATGATCGTAGATCAGCCGACAAACAAAGTCAGAAAGAAAACAGTTGATTTTTATTCAGAAGTGCGTTGATTGTTGTTTCATTACTCTTCGACTGAGACGAGAACCTCGTCTCAGTGAGTGTATAAGTAGACAAAATGCGATAAAGAAACAACACATGCCAATAAGTGGCATCTAAAAATATATCGGCAATGTCAGAGTATATAGACATGATGATAGATATCATGTCTATATATATATATAATGACAATAGAACAGAATAGAACGTTTCTGTGTAATACAACAAAACATAAAAATAAAAATAACAAGCTAGACTGGATAAAAACTTGCAATATCCAAGTGGTAATTTTCCCAAATTAAGATGCCCCGATTCTAAAACTTCTTGTAAAAAATCGTAAAAAATCATGAATTAATTGATTACGTCCGTACCGAAATTGACTCCTTCATACAAACCGTTGAGTGAAACATTGCTGTCTAAAACATTATAATTTATTTGACTTCACCGAAATAAAATCAGATTGAAACAAAACACAGAAGAGTAGAATGCTCTGAAATATGCAGTGAAGTGATTTAGTTAGACGATCATCTATAATTTAATAGAATCCCTTATCCTAGTAGCAAAATTTGGGTCTGTTTCTTCTTGTATTAGTACGTAACGTTACCTGCATTTTATCTGGCATGAATGTACTCTAAAGGCACAGTACCTATAATTTATATATTGAAATCTGCAATTAGTCTAACCTTTATATAACCTTTTATGGGCCGGTTATTGTTTTTGAAACATTTCTTGTGCTCAGATAGTTTCTTTCTAAATCCACTCTTCGTTTTAGGGATTACCTCTTTTACAGGTTTTCGGGCTTCTGATATATGTCAATGGACTTTTTCTGATTTGTTCTTCAGATTTTTCATCATGTCAGTTACAGATCGCCACTTGAATATCTTATGGAGTTTGTCGGAACCACAACTTCTTTCCCTTCCGTTTAATATTATTTTTCTTGTACTCAAAATTTCTCGATTCAGTAAATGTCGGGTTAATACTGTTTCTCTCATCACAATCGTCCTCATCATAAATTTCCTCGCTGCTACCTTCCTAACATGCTATCCTCTTGACTACTAATCGCCTTAATTGTATCCTCATGACTTACTATCCCTCTTATATTTCGGTCCACATAACCGAGCGACACTCTTTGATTGTCTCGCCTCGCACCTTTCACTAAATGGAATTTGATGGGAGTTTGACATTGGAACGACGAGTTCTTCATTAAAAGATTTATCTTTGCAACGTTTGAAGAAAATACTCCATTTATCTGAATTGCTGTTAAAATTTCGCTTTTCATCAGAAGATTTAGAATGATGTAAGGACGAATGAATCTTACTATTTTGACCATATGAAAAGTTTCTACTCTCTGGAACATTGTGCACCGCCTTCGATTTAGCTTCGATAAAAATGGCGTCAACAAATTCTGATACAGTAGTTGTGCTACCACTCGCTGTTCGTAAGATTTTGTTTGAATGATGTATCTCCGTATCGACTGATGTCAATCCACATTTCTTCTGTTTAAATGATGGAATTTCGATTTTAGAATCCCTTTTAAATTCTTTTACGTTTCTTATTCGATGAGATCTATGACACATAGAATAGAAAAGTAAATATGGAGTACACGTAGTGCTTTCTTTTGCCTTTAGGAATGAATTCATCCTCACCTCCGAAACTGTAGTTATCATTGAATCATTACAATTATAGAATTGGCCATTACTGTTTCTTACGTATGAAATATAGTGGCCTGAGTCAAGACTTGAACCTATATGAATTATTACTCCAGTAAGCTCGTAATAGATGTCGTGTATAGTTGCACCAGTATATGCCGACATGAACGATAATGCCTGATCAATCGCCATCGTATGTTTCATTTTCATGGACTGATTACCATCTCTGACAAAGAGACCAAGATGAACAAATAAAACCGCCGGAAACTCGACTATGGCTGATCGACGTGTGGTAGTAGTTTCTTTCTGACATTGTTTACAACTAACTGCATTCGATTCTCTTAAAATTTCTGGTCGTCGGAAATGATCTGATATGCACTGCCTGACTGATTTATCTTTTTCAACAGGGATAGTCAACGTATTCCATTTATCTAAAATTTTTCTCACGTTACGGCATTCCTGACACATGAATCTACAAACTTTCATTCCAGAAACTAGTTTTTCAAAACGGGTTTCACCAATTGGAACCCCTGTTTGTTCCTCAAATTCCACAACAGAAATAATAATTAAATTTATAAGTTCATGAGCATCTTGTTGACCTTTTCCACCAATTCCGAAATGTGGATTACGGCACTGGATCGCTTGTACCGTGTTTTTTGGAAACGAAAAGGTATCTAAACTAGAATTACTACTAGTATTTGGCCCTGCCATTCCAATCAAATCTTTACAATCAGTGATGAATGCATACGCAAGTTGAGAATTCTCACTAAGTTTTTCATACCTGATACCATTCAGATTTACTGAAGTAAAATATTGTCGAAGGTGTGGTACTTGGAGTACTGCTTGTACAACAGAATTTAAATAACAAGAATTTCCTTGGCTTATCAAACCAATGGGAATAATATTATTCGCGGAGACTTCTTGGTTCATATCTATCGATTTCATTGTTTTTAATCGATTTTCTGCGCCAGACTTTGATTGAGTCGTTTCTCCACTTTTAGACCTAGATTTTGTTTCTCTCGCATTATCTTTGGGTCCTGGTTTTCCAGATGATATTTCAGGAAAATCCAAAATGTCTACTGCATTATCACCAGTATCTTTCGAAGTTTTTTCAGTATTCATTTCTTTCAATGATGCAGTTTTAAAATTCATGGCTCCGATGGCATCTACAATAATCTAGTAAATATTCTTGATCAAGAAAAGATGATTAAACGGTTTGAAGGTGGTACCACTTTATTATCCAAAATATTTTGTTGTGAAGAAAAGAATTGGAACGTAAGTAAAATGGATACAAAGCTCATTAAATAAATTTCCAGTACTACGCGCAAGTCACCGAGCACAACACTGTTACTTATAATTTGTGATTGTTTCAATTTGTTCCTGAGGATTTATTATCATAATATAAATTTCCTTATAAATATATTTCAAGGCAACTGCTGAATCCGACTAGATAGAAGATTAAAAATTTCTTTCGCAATTTCTCCTGTGATGATGCAACTATAAGTACCAGTTCAAACTGCCTGGAAGAAAAGTGCTAGACGTTGCAGTGAAGACTGACTAATTTCGTCAACTACAGGTCCCAAATAACCAATCATATTTCACAAACCTTTGACCGACCTAGCAATCACCTGTAATGTCAGAAAAATCTGTCTAGACGCACATAAATTGGAAAGTCAACCTTTAAGAAAACCGACGGAATAGAGGTACAATAGTTCAGAACAATTTTAATTTCACACTTATGCCCAACTTCCTCAGGTCATACTTTGAAAAATCTGCTGCCATCAGGCAATGGACCTGAATTTTTGAAAAGTGTACAGATATACATACACAATAGAACGAGATTTTTTTCAATAATCCATCGTTTATTTCAACACCAATCAAGAGATCATAAAATTTACGACTGCCTTTTCGCAACCGCTTATAACACGCCATACTGGCGAACACTGTCGAAAGCACACTACTTGCCTGAGTCAATCAAATCATGCCACATGTCATCTAGAAAAAAGCGGCACTGGACACAAAGGACCCTGCGGGATTCGAACTCACAATCTAACGTAGAGCAAAGGGTTTCCCGATCACTAGGCCACGATGGGTTGATGACGTTCCACTGATTTCGTACCGTTTTATACAGCACAAATTACAGCTTTACAGTGCATTTCTTTTTTATCGCCGCAGTCCGTTAATTATACAATTACCGGCGCACGGCAGCCTACGGAGTAAACACGAGGATCTCACTAACCACCGACCCCAATTTAACACCCAGAAAAAAGACGTGAAGTTTGCTATACCGCTCCAGTAGAAAACATTGCATTTTTATATGTTCAGTACATCGTTTTTCTGCACGATTCGATAGCGCGGTAAAAATCGTGTCTATGAATTACTACCGATTCCTATATTGTTCAACGTCTTGGGTGGTGGTGACGGTGTTCCTGATAATACAGTCGATATCTCACCAAAAGCACCGACGCTTTTGAAAGTACTGAGATTTTAGGAAAATTTTGATTTTTTGCAATGGACATATATATCACATTCATCGTATATGTTTGCATAAACGTCATTTTTAACATTAACACTGTATAGCTGTGGGACTATTTTTATTTTTTCATCATTTTCACTACTGTACCAACGACAATAGAATGATCGGTATAACTTCGAAACGAACAGACTTTATCAATGTAGAGCGAATAAATAGCAGTGATTAGTGATATCGGATGCTATATTATTCACGAACAAATGAAGTTTTGGTGCGAGTAATTAAACCACTTAGACACACACCAATACTGAACTAACAGAACGTATCCATTGCGTGTCATGCCAAGGCAGTGTACACGCAATTTTTTGCATTTACCTCGTGTTTTAAACTTTTAATTTTATTCAAAAATGTGAAATTGTTTCCACATAGCAATATAAATAATAATTCATTTTTGTATGGGAATTAAATTAATGGAATATAGTTGTTTTTGGAAAATGTTATTAAATCAATCCGAAGATAAATCTTGAAATATCATTAGCATTAAATGCTAATGATATTTCAAGACTAATTCCAAATTTACCCAAATTTTGGGTAAAATTGGAATTAGTTCGAAGATTTTCCCAGTTAATTCTCAATCAAACTAATTTTTTCGATTCTAAAAAGTCTACTTAGAGCATCTCCATACGTCGAAAGTTTGCAATAAATTATTTTATTCAAACTGCAACTGTATATTGGCCAGACTTTTAAGATGTGGACCGCTTTTTCGGAGTGGCATCTCCATAGGTGTTATTGTTCAGAAAGTGAAACTGACAAAGTACTCTGCACTGCGTGTAGGGGTACACTGTATTTGACCAATCATAACGCCGTGAAGAAAATATCGAGTCATACGGTAATGTGTATGAACGTGAGTTTCAGCGTGTTGCACTGTTATATGACACGTTGACATGAAAGGACCTGGCAAGAAAAGTCAAATTTGAAATACAGTATTTGGCGGGATTGTATTCACCGCCACCGGCGCTGCCGGCGGTGAATATAAACCCTCCAAAGCACCTCAAAATGGAGGAAATAGAGAAAATCGCGAAACCTCGTCAGCGTCCTACTACCATAATTTCAACTGTGCTACAAGGAGCAT
>JAULBU010026798.1:0-17537 GCA_032358235.1 Odonthalia washingtoniensis
TCGATCGGGGTTCGATGGGAGCTTGATACCTTCAAATATCTGTACGTTCTCCACATCAATTAGTTCAAATGGGGGTGCTTGCCAATACGAATTGTAAAATATTTCTACTCTTTCCAAGCACGCAGTTTTATACCAATCCATGTTATCCAACCGGTTCAAAGCGCGTGCTGCAGAAATTGCATGTACACATGGGATAGTTGCACAGAAAACAAGAACAAGTTTTGTTCAATATATCAACACGCCTTCTCTTGATTGATTATCTCCATCATGGACACGTCCCGTACCCCTTACCCCTGACTTACCTCATCGTCTCCTTCTCACCACCGCAACCCACATCCAACACTTGCCACCCCTACCCCCCCGTCATTTCAATACATCGTACCATACTAATATATCATGGGCATCCCATTTATTGATGATTTAGATGACTCGTTCTTCGACTATTTATTAACGTCTATCGTTGACTTCGACATTGACGTACAATAATCCTCCATCCCTCCGCCTCCACACCCGACAGACATCCTGCCATTCTCTCATACACAAGAACATGGAGACCGTGATCTATTCGACCCATTTTCATCATCACCGACGACCCACCAAGACATTCTCGTGAACGTGAAACAAGAGCTTCAACTACCAGACCCGTTAGAACCGTCAGCACTTCGCCCGACTCTGGACAGCATTAGTATGAACCATAAGAAAGAGTCGCCGAATACAACTGCGACGACTACGAAATGAAGGTCAGAAATACTGGTTTTGATAATGTACTGGGAGTCAAATGTTATGATATTGACATCAAACATTTTTGTAGCTCATATTTGTTTTAACAAAAAAAATAAAATGAATCGCTCATCATGTTGTTCTTCTCAACCACTGTAAAGCGTACCACACTTTACAAAAAGGCATGTACCACACTTTGCAAAAGTAGATTGTTGCAGTTAAATAAATATTGTACCCCATTTTGCAGCACCTCTTCTGATTTTTACCACAAAGTGTAATTTACTCGTTTTGTTACTGTGGGGTGCCAATTTTGCAAACACCAAAGTTTTAAAAAAAGGTTTTATTTTGACAACCCAGCACTCTCGCCACCTTCATCCATTACAAAACATAGGCATCTCCATCATCATCTTCAAGACAATCACGAGCAAATCATCCTGGTTGGCAGAATTTGTGAAGAGCAGAAAGAGGCTGTCGTCCAGTCCATTCGATCCGGATGGGAGCAGATGAATCAGGACAACTGGAAGCCAAAAGGAACAAAGTCAACGGCTCAGAGACTTCGTGCCGAGATAATTCATCGTGTGTCTCTTCAGTCACCACCAAATTCAAACCCTCCACCACCTGCAAATTGGATGTGGAAAAAGTGTGCCGAGTGGTTGGAACGTTTCGAACATGTTGATAGCACACGAAAGAATAGTGAACCGAAACTATATTCAAATGGTTCCAATCGGTTTCCCGTCGCTCCCATCACTCCATCTCCACCAACTTCTACCGAAAACAACAACATTCCCATATCTCCTTCACCCCCACCAACTTCTACGAACAACAATAACGTTACCATCGCCCCTTCAACTGCACCACTATTTACCATAAACACCAGCGTACACCCCGATATCAGCCTTCATGACGTACAAAATCCAATATCAACAGAGAAACTCCCTCCTCCGGGTGCGGCATACCCAAATTCTTATGGGAATGGTAGACAAATGGAAAGTGAGCAACTACAACAAACATCATCATATCCATCATCAACACCTAAAGCCAACTGGCCTCGAGTACGATGTATACAATGTATGATAAATGTCTTTGTTCATCTTAAAGAATACTTTTTGAATCGAGATCAAAAGCTTACAAGAGAACAAATAGACGCAAAAGACATGGATTGGTTCTGGCGACTTGCAGAAAATACGTACAATGAGAAATCGATTGATGTTATTAAAAATAATTTATTCGCTAATAATTTATCCTATTCAGACGAACTTCGATCACTTAATTCATTTTACAAAGATGGATACACTGTCACTGCAGAAAAATTGAAGTCGGAATTTCGTGATATTCGTTCACTGTTTATGAAAACATATTCAACTTTCAAAAATCCGGTCAAGGAGAAAAAGATAATGACGTCGTAGAAGACGAAGAAGATAGAGAAAGAGATAAAGAAATTAACTCCAGCAATTTCTTCGACTTTTGTCGCGGTGATATGCCTTTATTTTATCTATACTGTGCTTGTATGAAATATGATCTGTTGGATTCTACAATGGTCAAGATGCCTGACGATTCACAGCATGATGGGACCACAGAGACACGAATAGCAAATTTTTCAGCATGTAAAAGCAGCAAGCGTGACGTCCTTATGATTAATATCAATAATAAACTTGGGTAACCAATTAAAATTGAGGAAAGCAACGATTTGGTTGAAATAAATCGTGTGAAAAGACAAAAGTTAGAATCAGAAACGTATAAGAAACTTTGACAAGAATACTTAGATCTTAAAAGAAAAATCGAAGATCTTCTCTCCCGCCATTTTTGAAGACATTGGATGCTTCTCGTCTTTCTTTAACTGAACAACAGCTAACGAAACTTTCAAATGTTGAGAGTGAAAAATACTCAAATCCACATTCTGGTTCAAATAAAAGTTGCACAAACACAACCAACGTTCAAGATAAATAATAATATTTATTAATCATGACGTCGTTTATATGGTCTGACAAGACCTTTTTCCTTAATTCTGCTTCCAGTTCTAAAAGTCTGAAATCATCTGCTTTCGTGTTGTCCCTTGCACTCCGACTACATGATTCACATCTTCATTCACTATGTAAATTATTGATTGGTGCATCAATACCGTTTACCTCAGGTGCAGGTGCAGAAATACCAGGAATTACTGCAATAATACCATTTACTTCTCTTAATATTTTTTCTAATTCAATTCTTATATCAACACAAAAGTTGTTCAATAAAATAAAACAACCAAGAACGGCTGTCCTTCTTGCATATTTCATTTTCAGAGGCCTCCGAAGAATCTCCCATCTTTTCGAATGCTTACCAAAGGCGCATTCAATATTTATTCTTAATGAGCTTTGCTCAAAGTTAAAGTCATCATGATTACCTGTAACAATCATGCTCCTCCTATTTGTAAATGGACTGTCGCCTAGAATATAAAAAGGGTACGATAGTTCAACTGCATCAACCCGTTTTCCAAGATTTTTTGATACAAAGTCTAAAGAATCATGAGTAGTTGGTGTACATGACAAATAAAACCAAGTAAACCGACGTTTTGCATCACAGATAGCCATCAACAAAAGAGAACACTTTTCCCTCCTAGCACAAAAGTAACGGTTAGGATTGTGAACTTGTATTCCAGGATTAGTTTTCGTAATCATTTATCCATTAATAGCTCCACACGCACAAAGAAATGCATTTTTGTCGAGACTTTTCAGCAAAAGCAAGTTTAAGTCTTTTCAAGTTATCTATATCTTTTATATCCAAATCCACCTTAAACTTTGCATTAATTGTATCAACGACAACCCAACAGGAGTGATAGAATTCAGGAATTGCAACATCAAAGTTGCATCGTATTATATAAACAGATCCACAGACGAAATAACGTAGCAGCATCGCTAGTCGGACTTCTGCATAAATAGCTCATCCCGATGAATTAATTTCTTTTTGTATATCTTTAGTTTCGATTTCTGATCTTATCTGCTCAAATAAATTATTAAATGGTCCTACATCCATTCTATATATTCTCCAAAAAGTGCGATAACGTATCCTATAAACATGAACCTGCCAATCCTTCCTGTTTGGCATGATGTTAGGACCACTTGCACGAATATCGGCGACAGCGAGAGCAGCCACAAGGAATCTCCTTCTTGCGATTGTAGCAGCAATGATTCGACGTCTATTGTGCTCTTCCCCATCCTCGGAATCCATGTGCGTGTCGTTTGTTATTGTTGAGATTGATACATAGTTGTGTGACTGTTAACCGTTCTGAACAATGGACTACTTCAAATTTTCCTGTTGAAAATGATGGGGAAAATTGAGTAATATTTGGTAATTTCAAAATTAGATAATTTTTTTTAATTTTTTTTGATGAAAATGGCCCTAAATATTACATTTATCAGTAACCAATCAGTACCCTTAATCTGCGCAAGGGACATACTGTAATACTGTAAGCTCGAAATAAAAATTGCGTCCTTTAAGGCATACATAAGCGGCAGCCGCGCCAAGGTCTTAGTTACGCCGTTTTTTTCTTTGCACCAGATTTGTGAAAACCCTTCTCATTTCTTAATGAATTTCGTCCTGCCATAATCCCTATTGCCTTACTGGTTTACATGTGTTATCGTACTATTATTGATCCGTTCTTTTCCCGCCATGCCCACTTCCCACCATCTAATTGCTTCCACCATCTAATTGCTTGCTACCTAATCTCAATTATGAACGAGACAAAGATGGGTTCCTGTTTCATGTCACCCTCAACTACGAAACTTAGAAAAGTGTCCCAACCAAGTAACATCAATATCAGTTTTATTGACTTTTCAGTATTTAAACACATCCACTGTTCCCAGATGTTCAGTTCAAGCCTATAGTTACCAAAAGCCTCACAACACACTCACCTCACGTAGAAAAAATAGAAAAGTAAATGGTAACAGCGACATCATCTCTATTGATAATGGATGATCAAGTATTGAAACACATCGAACGAACGATGCCAATAATGCGGACACACGCTCGTCAACTAGCAGTCGATTTATACAAACATATATTCCGTTTAGAACCATCGGTGAAATCATTGTTCTCACTTGAATTTTTAGATAATTCAGGAACATGTCCTATAAGACATGTAGATACTCAATTATCAGCACAAGCTCAGCTCCTTTCGGATACGATCGTTCAATTTGCGGCATCTGCAGTACGTGGAGATTTATCTAATTTTGATCATGCCATGTCACGTATATGTGCCAAACATGTCAGTCGTGGCGTTAAAGAAGCTCATTTCCCAGTCGTACATGATGCTTTCGTTGCTGCTGCTAAGGATGTAGTAGGTCATCTAATATCAACGGATGAATTGAATGCCTGGAAAGTTGCTGTTGAAGTTCTAGGTGATAATTTAATCAAGAGAGAAGCAGCATTATCTGCACATTTAGAAAAATTACCACATTCTTGGTGTGGATTTAAACAATTTATCATAACGGCGAAGGATGGAAAGATGTTGCTTGTCTTGTACCCATTGATGGTGGATGTGTTACTGAGTATACCAGTGGACAATATGTTTGCGTCAGATTACCAACAAAGGATTTCGGATATGTACATTTTAATGCTCCACTTGCAGCTCGTATAGATCATGGTTTACATACTAATAATAATGTTGGATCACCACTTGTTCCACCACATGCTCAACAGTTACATATGACACAGAGTTATAGAAACAACATTACAAGAGATTTTACACATGGTCAAGTTACGCTAAAAGAGTATAATATATCTTTACCAAAGGAAACGTCTATGACTGAAGATGAAGGAAATGAAGAAACAAAGTCAAATGCAAGTGTAATTAATCGCTTCGTGGATGCGGGAATGATTGTTGATGTTAGTCCACCTGTGGGAGGATTCATTTTACAGAAATCTTTGCAAAAGTCATCCCCGCTTGCGATTCATAGAGTTAAACGTGCTATGGATGTTGAATGTGCTGCTGGTCATTTCGCAGGGCTTGGGAATTTACCATCGCCTTTGCCATCAAAGGGAAGTCGACTTGCACAGGTTATCCAAGGTGATGCTTTCAAACGACCGGGATATTCTGGTAATCGCAGTCCTCTTCAGCAGATTATTAATCGTCGTGCTATGAACCATGAAGGAGATGGACCGAACCGCTTCCTCGGATAAAGCCAACTATTGTTTTTGGAAAATGAAAAGAAAAAAAAACAACTGCAATCTAAATCTAAATCAAGTAGAGAAGAAATGTCGTGTATGTATGTTATTGTTTGTTTTCCACTTTGCTGTAATAATAATAATAGTAATAATAATAACAATAATAATAATAAATTACCAGAATGTATAGTCATAAACCCATCCAGCAACACGATCCACGAAATCATTTCGTGGAACAATAAGTCCACTGACATTGTCAACATGTTTTCGTATAAACCATTTACGAATCTCATCATAAAACACAATGAAAAAACCAAAAGGTACAGCCGGCATCCAATATTTCCAACTGATAGGAACGGCATGTAAAGCGTTAGCAACCGGCGGTACATACACAATGATGATAACCACCACAATTTCAGCAAGTAGAGCATACCATACAGAAACATTATCGAATAATCTAGGGATTACACTGACAACTCTTGTTCTACAAGCGAATAAAGTAAATACTTGTGCGACGACAACAGCAATAAAAAATGCAGTTTGTGCAGATCGTAAAGCACGTCGTTGTCTATATGGTGTCCATAATTCAAAACAACCTTCCCATGCACCATGTCCTGGAATTACAGCATCGTTTCTGTTATTCAATCGATCTTCTAATAAAATTGGACCGGTATTCAAAATAGGATCGAAACATGAAATATCATTACGTAATCTCCCTCTACTAACGGAATTACAAACATAAGATGCACAAGGAGGTCTTTGTAATTCTGCACCTGTAATCTTCAACATATTTCCAAACGATGAACTTCCCATTCGTAATGATTTATATTTATCGGTTCGTAAACGTTTAAATCCAGAAGGAATACCAGTACGACTGAAATAAGAAGTATAATCTGAATTCAAACGACTGAAAAAGGATGCACGGAATGCAGATCCAGTATTTATATTTCCGTCAACAGAAGTAATACCAATTGCACGAGATTGTTCTGCAATTAACCAACGTTGCATTGTAGGACGTAATGAAGCGAAGAAAGCATGTCGTGCTAATCCAGGTAATGCAGATGGTAAAAGACCAGCATCGATGAAAAGAGCCATGTATGCAATGAAACCAGCCAAAGTTTGCAACATTCCTAATTGAAATGTAGAGAATGATATTAGTCTCCATGTAAGTAATCGATCACCTGTTGAAGCACGTGGAGAACGTTGTAAGATATTACGTTCTGATTTTTCATAAGCTAATGCAATCGCAGGAAACACATCAGTTCCTAAATCAATACATAGAATAAGAGCTGTTGTAATCGGTAATGGTAATCGAAACATAACGAATGCAAGAAATGGTAATAATTGAGGTACGTTACTTGTTAAAGTATAAGCAACACTTTTTTTCAAATTATCGAATATTAAGCGCCCTTCACGTACTCCATGTACTATGTTACTTATGTTATCATCTAGAAGAATTACATCAGCTGCACTTCTTGATACATCAGATCCCGTTTGACCCATTGCGATTCCTGCATTCGCTGCTTTGAGTGCGGGTGCGTCATTACATCCATCTCCTGTTGCTGTAACTATATGTCCCATTTCTTGTAACCTATGAACGATTTCAAGTTTATGTTGTGGCGAAGCACGTGCGAAGATAGCTTCATCTCGATTTAGTAATGCAGTCCATTGCGTATCCGTCAATAATGATAATATATTACCATTAACAATGGCAGCTTTGTGAGGTTCTGGCATTTCATCATCAGGTTCAACTGGAATTGTGAGATATGGTTGAGCGACAGAACGAGTCACAACGCCAGCAGTTTGAGCAATTGCTAACGCTGTTTCAGAGTGATCACCAGTTACCATTAATACTTTAATACCAGCTGCTTTCAATGTGCGTATAGCATCTGGTACTCCCTCTCTTGGAGGATCTGTTAATGACAAAAGACCTATGAATGATAAGCGACCTACACGATAGGAAAACTGTTCTGCTTTTGATGAAAACGATGATGTCGATGCAGATAAATCACCAGAGTCATCATCTTCATCGAATATGGATTGCTGTACCCACTTCTCAGCGTATGCTAATACTCTTTCTCCTCTTTGAGCAAAGTAGGCAATCTGACGGTCGATTAAGTGTCGGTCATTTATAGATAATTCACGCATTCCTCCCGCACTTAAAATTGAGTCACAATGTTGTAATACACGTTCTGGTGCTCCTTTCATTACGACTCGAACGAATGTGGATCCACGTTTTCGATCAATGTCTTTTTGCGTTTTTTCGTTTTCATCTTCCTCTTCACCATCGATACTGTTCACAATAAGTATGTCAGGACATTCATCAAGGCTACTGTCAACAGTTATCATGAATTTATCACGAGAATTGAAAGGCACCTTTGTAATAATATTCAATCTCGAACGATATGCCATAGTATTATGTAATTTCTCCGTAAATCTAAGGACACCGGTTTCAGAAGCGTCACCTCGGATACTTTTCTCTTTCGAGAATACACTTTCTACTTTTCCATTTTCTTCGTTCTCATTTTCATTGTCACCAATCCGTTCAAAAAAAGCAGATGAACAAACGGATGCATCATGCAATAAAGCAATAAAAGCTTTTTTGACATCATCCTCTTTATCTGTAGGTGGTATCCAATCACTCGAAGCGACAGTATGAACCGTCCCACCAAAAGCAGCATGAGCGACAGTCATCCTAGCCTGTGTTAAAGTACCAGTCTTGTCCGTGACAATAACATCCGTTGCACCAAGCGTTTCAATAGCATGAAGGTTTCTCACAAGGATATTTTGTTTTGCCATTCTTCGAGCAGAAGCTGTTAATGAAACTGTTACCGTTGCTAGCAAACCTTCTGGAATATTACTTACAATGATTCCAAGTGTGTATACAATATTTTGAGCAAGTCTTACTCGTAAATATATACCAATAAAGAAACATATTACACCTACAGTTATACTGAAAGCTGATATACTTAATACGAAATGTTGTATATCTCTTTGTAATGTTGTTTTCGGTTGTTGGTTTTGTCGTTTACCATTTTTATTATTGTTTATAGCATCATCACTTGTTGTTAATTTTGCTATACGACCGAAAATTGTACAATCACCAGTAGCAATTACAACAGCTGTACAACTACCTTCAACTGCGAAACAACCAAAAAAAGCGAGATTGCTAGCTTCTAAAGGATTTGTAGTATCATTAGGAATTGTCGTACCATTGATACCAGTAGATTTCATACAGGGATCAGCATTTAGAGCAATAGGTACACTTTCACCAGTAAGAGAAGCGCAATCAACTGCGAAAGAATCATCACAGGAAAGTACACGAACATCAGCTGGAATTCTATCACCCGCAGTAATTCTAATAATGTCACCAACGACCAATCTATCAGCACCGACAAGCATAGGTTCCTGTCCATCTCTGATTACAACGGCTTTCGGTGGTAAGAAATTTCGGAATTCCCTCAATGTACGATCCGATCGTCTTTGTTGAAAGAATGTGAAAAGAGATGTTAGAATAACTATGGCGTATAGAAACATGAATAAATATAAATGCATGTCATCGGTTGAATCATATATATAAGATGCTAGTGAAAGCAATGCTGCGAATTGTAACAGTACTGAAAACATATCGGTGAAATGAGATAATAAATCTTGCCACCATCGTGATGCAGTTTGTTCTGTTAGAGAATTCAGACCGTATTTTTGAAGTCGATGAGTTGCTTCGTTTGTAGATAAACCGGTTTTCAAGTCACTGTTCACGGAATTTAAAACTTGTTCGGTGCTTGCTTCATGTTGCCATAGATGTAATGGTGCGTTGAATTCATTGCGATTAGTTTTTTCAATTGATGATGTTGATGGTGATTTATTTTGTTGTTGCTGCGCTAAATTGACGATGGTATGTTTTTGTTCATTTGATGGCTGGTCGTCTTGGGCGGCACCCATGGGGCCTTATTTTCCTGGCCTTGTATCCAGATTTTTTCTTTTTAATATTCGTTGGTGAATGAATGACCGATTCGATTGTCGAAGAAAGAAAGGAACTGGAGAAACGAGAGAAAGCGAGGGATGACAGATGGAGTTTACAATCAAAGGTCGAAATGGAAATAAAACAAAGAATGTACAACCGTAACATTCGAATGTCTAACGCTTATTTCTCCCCTCTCCTTCGCCCCCCAACAACGTGAAAATAGCATTTGCATAAACATTTTAAAATTTGACACACTAGGACGGTAATCTAAAATAAAAAGAAAACTTAAAATGATTTATCAACATTATTCTCCCTCGTTCTTTTTTTCTTCTTCTTCCTTTTTTTTTTTTTTTGCATTAAAATAAACCAAAAAAACAATTATTAAAAAGACAATGCAACTACGCAATGGTCACGAAGCTTTTCCATTTCTTCTTCAAATATTTGTAGTATCTGTAGTTGTATCCGTAGTACTGTTACTGCCTTCTAATGTTGGTGGTTGACGAAAGCCGGAGAAAAACGCGGCAAGTGGTTTAACGACACTTTTATCAATAACGGGAGCCAGTGCTATAGCACCAGCTATGCGAAAAGGACGACTGAAGTTATTAATTCCCCACATGAGTGCCAGAACTTGAGGTAATGTTTCCCAAGTTAGAACTTTACCAGTTGCGACGTACGCACGTAATGCCAATAAAAAACTTATGCAATAAGTTATAAGGTCAAATAAACCATATGATATGAATGCTGCAACACCATAATTTCGTAATTTACTTGCTTTTAACTTATTCTCCGCTATCATTCGTTTAAGCCCTCCGAATGGCCCCGTAAATTGTTGCAGATCTAGTTGTTGTTCTTCAGTAGTAAGTTTTTGTAATTCTTCCTCATTTTCCATTTTAGACGACATTGTTATTATGGACGGTGCACGACGGTGATACCGAAGAAGAGGACGCAATGGGTTGTGTGTAGAGATTGAGGTTATTGATGGGAGATGGTGAGGTGTAGCAAGCGGAATAGGGGCGGAAGATGAGAAACCAAGGGACGGCATCAACATCATTGTCATGACAATGGTTGGATTTCAATTTATTTCCGTAAAAGTGGTGGTTCAACTGGCGGAATACTACTCCAATCCGAAAACAGAGACGGGGCAGTAGGCTGGACGAAGATAAGATGGAGCGATCGTTGGAAATAGGTAATAAGGTTGGAATTCAGATTGAGATCGGATTTGATGATTTGGGGAATGTGAAAAAAATCACAGACGTGTAATTATTTTTATTTTTATTTTTATTTTTATTTTTATTTTTATTTTTATTTTTATTTTTATTTTTACAACAAGGTTTGGGGTGATTCTTTCCAACGACACCTCATGACATACATGATACCCTAACAAAATGACAACAAATGATGACTAACTTAGCATGGCTCTCCGTTCCAGTCTTGCACGTCCCTGTGACGAAGGTCGCAACGCCTCCGTACCGCCTGAATTCTGTTCATTGTCAGCATTATCAACATAGCCCATTGAGACTCCATTCCTCATTCAATATCACAATGTCCTCGACGACTCCTGGACCAGAAGAAGGACAGCAACGTCCGAAACTAACCGGCAACCTCGACCACATAGCACTTTCAGTGAGCAAACCAGCGCTTGAAATGGCAACTTGGTACACAGACGTGATAGGCTTCACACCTATGAACTTCACCAAATTCCAAAACGGACAGTTCCCCTTCCCGTCTGTCAGACTAAACGAATCCACAATCATCGACTTCATGCCCTCTTCTTCTTCTTCTTCATCGGAAACCACAGGATTGTCGTTAACAAGTCACGTTTGTATTAACGTAACAGAAGCTGCTTTCAATGAGTTACTTCCTCGTTTAAAAGAAAACGATGTAAAGTACACAGACCCTCCGAAGAAATTATTCGGTGCCAAAGGTCATGGATGGGCTGTGTACACGCAAGACCCTGATGGCAATACGTTGGAATTTAGATATTACTAAGTAAAAAAATACATTTTATTACAAGCACTCTATTCTTCTTCATCGTCGTAATCATCATCTTCTACTAGTACATTACGTGCCCCCCGCTTTCCTTTACTTCTACCAAATAAATTGCCTCTATGTTTTCTTCTGTTGTTGGTGCTATCTCTTTCCGTATTCGTACCCGTTGTCACAAATGATCTCCAAGCACGTCCCCTTCTTTTACGATTACCACCACTACCAGCCACATTATTTATCCCAGCGTCTATAGTCTCACTTCTCACAATGTTCGCACCTATCATCGACCCCATCCTTGCCGCCGTCGCAGCTGCCGCACTAGCCTCTGCGTCACTTCTACGACCGTATGCAATTCGTCCTCTTTGATGATGCTCACCTGTTATGTGCTGCGCCTTGTTGTTGTAATCACGACTGTTACTAATAGGATGTGTTACTCTGTCTTCAGCCATTTCAGTTTCAGTCCATACTGATCTTGGCTGTTGTGATTGTAATAGTAATATTCCACTGTTTTCGCTTTCCACTCTACGATTTCCTCTTCTTCTCGTTCCTGTACTATTGTCATTGTTTTCATTCATTCTCAATCGAATATTGGCTGCTTCTATTTCACGTCGTTGTTCACTGTTCAAATCCTCGTCTTCATCACTGCCAGGGGAAGAAGAGGAAGACGAAAGCAATCTCATAGTTCCTCTCAATCCAATCCATGTGTCGAATGAAACAGTCAGTTCCTGTTCTTCATCCACATCAACACCATCATCATAATCAGAACAAAAATCACGATCAATACGTCTCTGCAAACGTCCTGGAGGGGTCGGTGGCGGCGGGGACAGTGTCAAGGGCGCAGGAGCAGTTTGCAACATACGTAATAAGTGAGAGGAAGGTTTTCTGTTGATTCTGACAAAACGATTTTGCATAAATTCATCAACTTCATCATCATCATAATCACCATACCTATATTCCGTATACTGGTCATCTAAATCAACTACAACTTCCTCATCATCATCAATACCATTATCATTAGTATTGCCGTTGTCAGCTACTAAATCATCCCTACCCTTTACAATACCATCATATTCATATTCTCTTGCTGTACTCTGTTCTTCTGCTTCTGCTTCTACCTCTTCTTCGTGTTTACTTCGTCTTCGTCTTCGGCGATGTGAAAACGTATATGCACGTGCTCCATGTTCTCTTCTAACGGCAGCCAGGTATTTAGAACGTTCTTCACGACGTGCAGCAAGTGCGGTATCATCTAATACATCTAATGAAAGCCAATGAGAGACTAATGTTCCTCTTGTACTTGTATGTAAATCCCAGCCTATAGAAGCTGGTGGAACATCTGTAACATGTTTCAAAGGCCGTTGGAACACACATCTAAATCTAAACCGATGCTGTCCATATCTTAAATACAAAGTTTGGATAAACGAAAGTTCATGACTAGCATCACCGCCATCAACTAATGGTAAAGTTACGTACGTAGAACGTTTCTTTTGTATATTTGAAACGACCATTGATTTCCTACCATGCGTGTTACTACGTGCACCAGAATTATCCGTGGAAATTGTAGAAGTAGTAGTTACATTACTACTTACGACATTTCGTTGTTGTTGTTCATCAACTAAAACAGATACGGACATTGCGACAATTTCAAGCATGACGGATTTTAAACGAGGTATACTTGTTTCATTAAATGTGAATTTGACAGCTCGGCATAAAGAAGGCGTACGATTGTCAGCATCTAATTGTAGAGCACAACTGTTCGAGTCAGCTTGTGCAATGCCTCTTGAAAATTCGCGAGTGACATGTGTACCACGAGCGCTGTGCGCGTGTAACAAGGGAGATTGTAGGATTGGAGTTACAGGTGCGACGATTAATGCACCGGATGCAACAAGACGATTACTTAACAGTATCTCAAAACGAAGACGGCCTGGAGGAACGGTGGGTATGGCACGGAAGTTGCGTCGAGATGTCTGCGATAGTGGTAAGGTGAGCGAGGTGGTGCTAGCCGGATGTGTTAACCGAAGGATTACACATGCTACGTTGTTACTTGGGATTGGCGGGGTGGATGAAGACGAGGGGCAGGTGGTGGAGGTGGTGGTGGTGGTTGAGGTTGAGGTGGGCGAAGATAGACGACGGTCATTGACGTGAATATCGATAGGCCATGTATGTGACAGGGTCGCGTGTCGCCATGCCTGAGTACCCAGTTCAGCAAACGTGTGCTGGCGGACAGCTACTCGGACCCTAGGCGTTGACATGGACGTAGGGGCTCTCGCCATTTCCTTGATGTTGTTATGTTGTTTCCTTTTAGGTTGGTGCGGATTAAGAATGATGATTAGTTGGCACGGTGACGGTGGAAATGTTGGCGGTAATCGTTGCGCCCGGTTGTTGGTGGCAGAAGCAGCAGCCCCTGACACATGACATGTCATCAAACTTATGTATTCCTTAATACGTAAACTTCCTTGTGTCATTCCACTTCTACAAAATTAATAATAACATAAGTATTTTCTTAATTTGTCTGACGTTTTTTTCTTTTCTAAATTTCTACTGTAAATTTATTTTTATTTTAATAAAATGTTTTAACATAATGTGTTAAAACATTTTATTCCTATTTTAATAATATTAAAATAGGAATAAAATAAGGACATCCATGTGAGGAAGTCAAGTACAGTAGAACTGTGATCATCCACACGTGTACATTCTAATTATACACCCCAGCCGGAGTCGTACTGTACTGAGCCTCTCGGACTACGTAAGTGACTTTCCTTGCCTAATACCTCGCTCCCTCACAGTCAACCTATTTTTTAAGACGTACGGCAGAATAGAACCCGCTGATTTAAGGGCCGATATTTGAGGTAATTTTTATTTCGGCCATGCTGTGCAATGATTGGGCACAGCGGTATTTCGTTGCAAACTGCGGGGCAACACTATAGTTGAAAAGCAGTACACCGCACTGTTATCGGTTACGATGAGACATCCCCGGACACAGACGGACGCACGATCCATATGGAGACAAGCGAGAACACGAACACACTTCGAACACGAACGGCAAACTTCCGTCTCTCAATAAAGACCCGTTTCCTTCCGATTCTCGGTTCAGGCAACTTCGTGCTACCTTTCACTGGTCTCCCAGAAACAGACTAATGCACCCGGCACCGCATCATCTGACGATCTCGGTCGAAATTTTTTCAATATCAACTTCAATCTACGTTCCCTTCACGAAGCAACTCCAATTACGGCTTACTAACAATGTCTGACACATCCCAACCTCCAGTCGGTCCCAATACGTGCGTGACAAATGCCTCCCTCGCAACACCACAGTACAACCCGGACCGACTGGAAATCAAAATCAAATAAGCTTTTACCCTTTTGCGCTACGTGAGATTTCTGTTCTCACTGAGCTCATCTTGGGACACCTTCGTTGTCCTGTAGAAGCTGTGCCGCCCCAGCCAACCGCCGAAAGCGAACTATCAACCACTTTGCGACGCGACGAACGATCGTCGAACTCCTGGTTTGCTGTTTTACGTAAGTTATTGCGCGCGTTGCGTGCGAACTAACTGCGTTCTACACGACAGCACCGCCATCCTTGCGAAATGACGACGCCAACAACCGATGCGCCGAAGACGCCACTCTCTCCGCCCTCACCAACGCCATTCACCACTGAAACCGATACCAACATGACGGAAGACATTACGACCCCAGCAATGCCTCCGCTACCACAATCTATCAACGAAGCCAATGGAGCTGTACTCCCCACCGCACGCATCACGGATACCGCCCAGGCCTCTCTCAAGATAACCAAGCCAACTCTCAAGTTGGGCAAGAACGCGAGAACAGCTATGCGAGCACGGAGCATAAGCTCCAAGATGCAAGAAGACAAGAACCTCCGAGATTTAGAGGTACTCAAGGTGCACTTCAACCGTTTACGTCATCGTATCGTCTGACCAGGCCCGGAGGCATTCCAATGCCAGCAGACTGATACCTTTGTCCTAAACGGCACCATACCTCGCAAGAACAAACGAACACTCAAGATAAAATGCCGCCAGTGTCATGTCACCGTCACGGGTATGGCTATAGAGAACCTGCTCTCCGAAGCAGAGACAAGCGTGGACACAGTCAAGCCCACGCAACCGGCCCAAGCCGAATCCTCACCATGCAACACCAACTTCAAGAAGATGGAAGACAGACTCAACTCAATGGAATCCGTCATCACCAGACTCGCACAAGAAAACAAGGCGCTAAGAGAACTAATAACAATGAAGTTGGACCTGATCACGACAACGCCAAGCCGCATCAACACGTCCAACCAAAACCATGCAACACCAACCACAACAGTAAAGGACACGGTGACTCCCACACCGGCATCACACTCAACCACACCCAAGGCCCATCCAACTCCGCCGGCTCAAACGGAATCAACTCCCAACAAGTCAACGGCAAACCCACCCCCATCATGGGCTGAAGTGGCAAAGGCTAAACGCCCTACCCCACAGAATGTGCAGCTCGTCACGCGTATAGATCAATCCAAGTCAGCACTGGCAGCCGAGGGGTTCCTCAAATCCCCACAACCCATTCCCACCCCGGTATACTTTGCAGGAATTCAACGCGAGCGTATCAGCCAGTTCAAAAAATGCCTACTTGAGAATGGGTCACTGCCAGCGAAGGCATTGATGTCTATATCGTTCATTGGAACCAACATGGTAGAGATACTATGCCACAAGCCGCTGCCAAATCGGCTTATTGCAACTATGAAACGAATTGGCTTCCGTCACCTAGAACAGTTCAACCCCCTAAAGTCTACATCGCAAAACCTTTCCCAAGAGCAAGCTGTAACGGCATGCTACCGTCGCTGGACGCAGTGTGTCAACAACACCAACAACGTCCACATCAAGAAATTCTATCAAATGGCTGCGAAAAACATCAAAACAAATAACCCATTCGTAAAAGAAATGGCAACAACCGTCAACTCCACAACTAAAAACGCAGAAGTCAACAAAGATCTAACAGCTCACAACGCGCAGAAAACAATGGCAACTACAAAGGACAAAACCACGCAAGGCATGGAAACGGCACCAAGATCTGTAAACCCCCCCGCTAGAAGAGGAAGACGAAACATTGACTTCGGATTCGGAGTCAGAGAATGAGACACCAAGATCTGTTCAGTCAAGCGAAGAAGGATCAGATGCAATGATGGATGTACCACTGGTACCCCCAACCAAAACAAAACACGGTGCTGCAACACCGACCAACAGCAAGAGCCCAGGGGCCGCCTCATCATGATAACGGCAACGTTAAACGTAAGGGGCTCTCAACCAAACATTCAACACCTATTCGACCTATTTGCACTAGATACCATTATCCTAACGGAAACATGGGCCGCCAACCCTGGTGTCCCGCAAGGCCTATTTGGAGCATGTGTATCAGGCATTTCATCAGCCAACAGAGCCCGCCTAGGCGGGGGAATCTCTCTCCTGTCAACAAAGCCCATACGTATAATCAAGAGGATAAGCACTCCCAACCTACAAGCCGTTATAGTACAGCACCCAACCGTAAGAATAATTGGCGTGTACATCCAGCCAGGCCAACCTGCGAGCCTCATAGACGGGGCCCTCAATGGTATCTCGCCCCACATCAGAGGAAAAACGGTAATATTGGGAGACTTCAATGCCCGACACGTCAAATGGTGCTCTCAAACAAACACTCATGGATCGGCCCTACGACGATGGCAGAAGAG
>JAULBU010026809.1:0-38496 GCA_032358235.1 Odonthalia washingtoniensis
ACCATGTTTAACCACCACTGAAGTTGTCAGATGAGCAACTTCCACTACTGCACGTGTAGGGTAATTCACAACAGATGGCGCATAGCCACTATATTTGTAAGTTGCAACAACCGAAGGTTCCGATTTACCCTTCTCGGAATCTTCATCATTCCAGGTACCAACACCTGCATCATTATCCTGAACATCCAACCATCAGGGGCCATGTTAAAATTATAACTAACCGGACGACCATCCGGAATGGGAGGCCTCGTATGCGCGGTTACACGCCGTGCGTCAGCTTCACCAATCGTACGACGCGCAACGGGATCCAATCTGCTTCTGATCCAATACGGCCAGGGGACATGTCATAAGGCTTTTCACCCCGTTCTTGCCACGTTGGGGAAAGACTAGTTAAATTGGTTCTTCAAGTCACAAGAAACATACCTAGAAACTCGTCAACATTTTCCTGGTTATCCAGTATTGAGAGCAAATACAGCTCACGACTGAAACGATTTGTGTAAGTATATATGGCGCAGAGCCGGTAGTTATCACCCACTCTCTGAAGATTGAACACGAAAGTCCTAGGAACGATTTCAGTATAGGCCAAAATACACCAACTACTGTTGGGATCGTTATGAATCTTGGTCCAGACATACAAGAAACACGGCGGGAGCTCGAAAAAATAGCCCCTGGAAACCTCAACTGGGCCTCAGTTCTTGATTATCCTAAACTAATCATTCGCACGCGAGTTGGGGCGAAGGTTGTTATGCGTGACGTACTGACACGGTACGGCCATCCCATAGGTTGTCCTAAATCGAATCTCATTACAAACCTGGACTTTCCAGTAAAGAGAATTCGTCCAGTAGTAACAAAATTACGCATCGAGAGAAGGCTTGGTGAATTTCATCGCATCTTTGGATACCACAAGTTGGTGATGCTATCCTCGCAGCATCCAATCTGCCTCACGATCTATATTAGCCACATACCCCATCTCACCCTTGGTGCTATAGAGGAATAGATCAACGCGAATATTAGCGGGAATGGGATTTAATGTCAGCAAAAGGATCAAACCGGCATGCACAGCCTTTTTAAAGTCCATATGTGCACCCGCCATGGTCCGATCATGCCCGATACACAATTATTCGTCATAAAAACAGTACTGGCGACGCCAGTATTCCGTCTCCATCGCGCTTAACTGTATACCATTGGGAACAAAGCCTTAGTTGGCATAACTAGGTACGATAGTCCAGTCCTTCATAGTGTCCATGTTAAACGATGGCGCGTGGCCCACTTATGTCAGGATCATCGAAGGGTACTGCATCATCAAACTCAACCGGTGCGGGGTGCTGATTATCCTTATAATTCAAAAAACTGGGCTGTCTTCTCGGATTCTCGGCAGAAGTTGTGGGCGTTCCTTCCGCAGGATGGTTATATACTGGTGGATTGACTTCAATCTCCGCATGCGGAGTTCGCGTAGCCATACCTCGAGAAATTTGAAGGGACATTAATAAAGCTGTCACAGCGGTTTAGTTTGTTGGTAAAGTTACACAGAAGAACCGGATGTGCATTTTTTAATATCGTCTGTTACGGTCGAGGCTCTAGTAGATGGAGGAATGGAAACGGTCTCCTCTGTCATCACGGCAGTAATGGAGCTTGCATGGCAAAACATTGAAGCCGGAATACGGAGAATGAACGGACGTTTTCAATTGAAAGCGGATTGCAATACCGACTAAATTTAATGATAATAAGCAGAAGACCGTCGATAGGCCGAGAAAACTCTCGCATTATTTAAATAGGCTGACTATTAGGGTTCGCGCATTGCACAAAAATCTTTATAGGGGGTTGTACGGTGCAATTGGTCTTCACATGTGGACGAATTAGACCTCAAATTCAATGTCAGCACCTGCTGTCGTCTTGCTTTCTTTTTGTCACGTTTTTTGACGCTCCATCTGTCGAATCGAAAAACATCGATTCGATAGTTGCGATCTTCCGACACGATGATGTTGAAAATCGATTATGATGATGAGATCAGGATGATGGCACATATGATAATGAGATTAAGATGATGCTAAGGAATGTTGATAAATATGTTGAGATTAGATGTACCATACAATCGATGATGATGTTGAGGAACGATAATGATAATTACAAGACTAGAATGATGCTGTAGATGGTGATGTGAGTAAATATGATGATAATGAGGAGATTAGGATGATTCCGTAGAACAATGATGATGATGAGATTAGAATGACACTGGTGACTATACTGGCGAAGAAGAGATGAACCGCAGGCTTGATGACATCCGCAGCGCATGATAAAGAAGACATCATGATGGACGTGACCATTAGGTGCGACCGCAATGGACGGAAAGACGGTGATGATAAGTATAGTAAACGATGGCCTCACGCCTACGGAAGAGGAACAGAAAGACTGTCACAAAAGCAAGAATACAGTCAACACCGTGCTTCACGTGCATACAATGTTGGGAGATACGCCAGCCGAGTACCGTTGCGTAAAATGGCCCCATCGATGTCATGGAATTGAGGCTAGTACATAAGTTGCATGTCATTATAAGTGAAAGGAGCATAATACATAAGACGGCATAGAGTATAAGGAATGAAATCAGGTAAACGACCCTGCTTAGAAATATCAGTGAATTGCTTATGCACATGTGGGTCACGTGGCATATACAGTAATAACACTAGTTGTACTCGGCAAGAAATCACCTATTACTGTAGGCGATTCTTTATCCCAACATGTTTTTTCACTATTAGACCCGTTAATAATAGAATCTGTCTCCGGAACTGGCCACTACTGGATAAGACTGTTATAATACACGAGGCTCTGAAAAATTCCCATTTGGATCCACCGGGTTCAGTATACATGCCAAAGACCCGGAAGGGGAGGACGAACAATAATTTTTGGCACAGACATTGTAACGATTAAAGGAACATTCAGATTCAGAGCATATCGCGCGCTTACATCGAAAGATCGGACCACCGGGAGGATAGATCCAACCACGGACATACCCGAGGACAGAATAATCTATGCCATGGGGAGCACGTTGATCTTCGCACAGAAACGCGTGCTTGATCATCTCCGATTGAAATTGAATTGGTGGAGTCACCATCGTGACTTGGAACCAGTTTTAAAAATAGTAGCCTATCTGCAAAAGTTTATACTATTATTTGTAATGAAGAACGGACACAGTTAGAACTAGACTACTTGTGGCTCACATTTTTACAATGATGTTATAGATGATGCAAACATATGGGTGTAAAGTGGTTTCCTCCATGGTAGTAACCACATTTTGATTATGAATTTTATCAATAATCATTTAAATAAATATGGTACTGTTAGCTAAGTGGGTGGTTACATGGGAAGTAGTTGAATTTATTAGCAGCTATATATAATGTCTCATTTAATGAGTGTTCACTTGATATTCGTATCATATTCAACCTGTGCTGGAAAGGCTGTATTTAGAATTAAATGAAAGAAGGTACAGAAATCATGAAAATTTTCACTGCATATGGTGTAGGCGATTTTGCGGGAAATAAATTAATTGATTTCCCGCAAAATCGACTGGAGTGGAAATTTTTGCGGAAAATCAATTAATTGATTTTTCCCAAGACAAGCGAACTAAACATGGTGTGTAAATAGCATACAGCGTCTACCAGACATATCTTGTAGTGCATTTTTGACTACAAGCTGTACACATCTAATATCATAGACGTTACATGTATTTTCAACCTATGTCGGAACTTGTTCCATTATGGAAAGTTATTGATAACATTGTAACAGAAATAAAAGATAATATTCAACTTATTGCGAATCATTCAGTGTTCTGAAATCAGATATGGCGAATGGCAGCAGCGCAAGGAAACGTTCGGAAAGATTGTCGTGGTCAACAGTGCTAAATTTGTAACCCCTGTCGAAAGTGGCGAGAGTAGGTAGTTACGGAAGAGGCAATGTGGTAGATGAAATCCGTGGTTTTAGTTCTAACATGGTTGTGGAAAGTGGCGGTGTTGGTCGAGGTCGTGACAGAGAAAGGACACGTGGAGTTCGTGGAAATAGAAGAGGGTGTAATGATATAATGAGCGAAACAGGTACAACCAAATCTTCATCTACGAGTGGTTTTGATGAAGTGAACAATCGCTACACGGATGATATGGATTCCAGACCGGATAGTTATGTGATTGTAAATACTGGGGGAAATTGCCGAAACGCTACCGGTGTGGGTGCTGCATTGGACGAATTTCCGTCAGTACAAGAAGAAGTAAACGTGGAAGCTTTCCATCGGCTGGAAGAATATGTTCGAAAAATTACTGCCGCGAACACGCTACTTTCGGTTTTCATGAATTAGTACAATGTTTTGGCGACTGAGAAAGCACAGGAGGTGATGAGTAAAGAGGTTTCAATAAAGGCTCTGCAATCAGAAGTTATGAAACTTGATTGTATGAATGTTGAAGTAGAAGTAATCGTGCAGAGTTTAGAAGTTCTGAATCAAGAACTTCTTAAATAGATGGCAGAGAAAAAGAAGTGTCGTGGAAAGTATGTGGAGAGGATTATAAGGCAAGTTCCCACAAAATATTTGGGAATTGGACTGGCAGTTGACCTGAGAATATTGAAGTGGGGAATCAAGGAAACATGTGAATTGGACCCATGTAATGAGCGAAATTCCAGAAACTGCACGAACAGAGCAGACATTGTGATGGAGAATGGAATAAAACGGTCGGACGGTTCAATGACTTTACCGACGCCAATGACCGTTCTCTGCAGTGGAATTAACATATATTTCCCGTCCATCAACACGGAGAAAGATATTATATGTTCATCACTTTGAGCTGAACTTTCATGTGGTGAAAGCGTAAACATATATCCGACGTAAGACATGAGGGATGTAGTTTTTGAAAAGCTATCAAAAGTTGGTACTTTAGAGCGTCGTTGGAGACAGTTGTTAACTGATTTTTGTAGTTGGAAGAAAAGAGCTGCTAAAGACAGATTCTTTGAAGCACTTGGTTTTGGCTCTCTATTATCCCGATTCAATTTGTAGGAATCCTATGCAACGGAAAGAAAGGAGATGGAAATTGCTGTCGCGACGAGAAAAATAATGAAATACAATAGAAACGGGTGTGTTAGACATGTCATGGTGGCGTACTGCGGACCTTTCATATATTCAATGACGGCAATGCTGCAGTTCAGTACGGCAATGCTGCAGTTCAGTTGAACCTTACGTTGAACGACATGACGAATAGAAAGAAATGTCAAATCTGTTTTGAAACAAGATCGGTCTAGCGGTATTGCATGATTTCATTGGATATACCCCGGATGTAGAAGAAGGGGACATTTTGGAAGGGGCTACAGTGAGTATTCCTCACGTAGATGCTTGGATTTTTAGCTTTGTTAAACTACGTATTGTGGAGGAATATCTAGGTGGAGGTCGTCAGAAAGAATTCAACAAAATGTTTTCGAAGTACGTAAAACTGGTGAGGGAACAAGTAATTGGGAAAATAAGAGTGTTTGAAGAAGAATCGGTCCCTGAAGAGTTGGAAGTACCGGACTATGTAGAGGGAGAGGATGAACGTATGTTCTGAGAAATTAAACGTGACCCACAATAATTGTTGGCACGACAAGTCCGAAGAAACATATATCTCCACAATCAACCTGGTTTGGACAGTACATCGGAACGCCGTGTGGAATTATTCATGACTACTATATCGCATAAATAGGGTCTGCCTGGAAAAGTATTGATAAACTCTGGAAGCCGTACAACTAAGGATCAGAACGAAGTACTTTGTTTGAAGATGGAGGTGGTAATAAGGGGAATGGAAATATGGATGGAGATTTGGAATGACCGAAAATGTAATGTGAACTAAATTAATGTAAATAATCATGTTACGTGCATTAATCATCTTCGTCATCCTCGTCAATATCAGTAGTAAGAGATCTGAACGAATTCCTTTCCCTGTAAAAACAATTAATGCAGAACCGTTTCTTCGACCATGATAACTGTTCAGTGAACGAACCAATTCCCACATTTGACTGAAATACGTGTGTAGATGAAAATATGGTATCTAAATCAATGATATCGTACCACTCTCTTGTTTCTAAAATATTTTCCACGTAATTTGTGTCTGTGTCATGTCATGTGTAGTCAACCTCATCAGATGTAGCCCATACAAGGCATAAAAAGTTCAGAACTTTATGGACATTGTCCAGAGGCTGAGTAAATTCCATGTATTGTACGAAAGCCAAATTCTTTCTGTCCATAGTACGGTATTGTTTCGTATGGAATAGAAGGAGAACTTTTTCTATATAGTAAACGGGACTACTTTCTTCACCACGCTTTTTAAGGACGAATCTATTCCATTTATTCTTGCTCTGACCAAACTTTATTGTTGCAAATATGCGTTGCCGTTTACGGAGATGTGGCAGAGGAGGTCTGTAATTTACAATATATTTATAGAACTGTCATACTGTTGCAACGTTGAAAGATCTCCACCAACCATATACCTTGACTTGATAAATGTGAGGTAAATTTCGGAGTTTGTAAGCAACAGATCGTCATTTCTGATGTACGTCTAAACGAGATTCGTGAAGATTGTAGGACTGGTACGTGACAATTTTTCCAATATTGGCGTAAGAATTTGTGTTTTGGATTCGTTACACATTCCCATTCTTTGTCTTATGGCAACAACCTCTTGTAACGAAATAGAAATACCGTCCCGTACCAAATATGGTGTTCAGCAGTTTGGATTTCTCCCTTGTTGAGAAGTCAACATGAAACCCAGGTGCACCAAGCTGGTTTTCTATTTCAGCGAAGAGTTGGTTACAAGCCCGTAACAACTCTAAGCGCTGTGTCCGAAATTGTTTTCCCTTCTTGTGTTTTTACATGCTTTTCATAGTAAAGAATGGACTTGACAGATATGTCGTGAAACAATTTTCGATGGGTTTGGAAGTCCGAGATGAAGGTTATGCAATGGTTCATATGTAAACATTGAGAACAGCCCTGGATTCCGTAAGTGCGGATGTCTCGTCTCCAGCTTCTCCAGAAATTGCACCATGGTGCTACAGAAATGTCCTGCAGAATGTTTTGTGCTACCCTTTGTAAACAATTATTCACTGCCGTTGACAAAGATGTATTTTCTGATTTCAACAAAGTGGTACCGGAATCCCCTCAGCTTCATACATAGCCAACGGTTCTGAGAGATCATAATGCAGGTATTGGACCTGTCTTGAAATCGTTTGATGTTCCGAAGCATCTCACGCATGGACGTGTGGTGCAAAAGTTATGTAAAACCTGAGACATATCTTTGCTTTCTGGTATGTCACAGAAGTATGACACTATGACAGGGAAGCAATTACATTTCATCTTGTTGTTTTTACATAATGTAAAACCTTACATGCAATTTTCAATCAACGGTGCAAAAACGGTTGTCATTGCTTCATGCAACTAAACCATTTTATCATCTCGACCCTGCACTAACGAGGTCAGTGGGACGTGATCGTCAATCGCAATAATCCCATCACTGTCTGTGTCACTATTGCCGCAGTAGTCCTCTCTGAATTTCTCTGACTGTGATCCTTGTAGCGTAACAGGAAGAAAGCCAACTAAAGGATAACCATGGTCTATCAGAAAACATGTGAATTGTACGAACATATTCAAAAATGTGACATGTATGAGATAATCAACTGGGGATTGCGACTTCAACGTTTTTGCTCTTTCATCGGTATATATCTGTAACATTACAACGAACGACTTCGGCTACGTGTCTTTACTTTTATTGCACTTAATTCAAAAATTTTAATTTGTCATTATATGCTTTCTTATGGAAATGTACAACTGTGCAAATAATTCAGAGTGCAGAGGATGTGATATATAATCACCATTAACCTCGTTGAAACATGGTGTGAATTTCACATCTGTTGCACTAGCGACATTTATTTGTTTAGGTAACAGGTAACACATAAATGACGTCATTTTTGTATAGAGAAGCTTTTCTATTGTTGTCTGACGCAGTGTGATATTATATCTCCAATTTTTGAAATCCGTCATTGACTAAACTGAGATCCATTGTTCTTTCCACAATTCACATGCATTTATCACAATCAGTTTTGTAGTTACGAACAACATCTGTACTACAAGCATCTGATCAAATTATCGGGGTTACCTTAATTAATGCAACAATTCCAGTTTCTTTCGATAGGGTTACGAAATTATTCGCTGTAACTTTTACATAAGTGACCTGTTCCAAGGGTGCGAAGGGACGTTGATCATCAGGAAGCGCACAGTCCGGCTTATCTCTGTACAATAATTTCACGTCAGGTACTTCGTAATGAGCATCTTATCTGTCCGCGTGCTGCTGAGAACCGTTTCCATTTGTTGCTTGTGGCATAGTTTGCAATCTCTTCTTCTTATTGTATTTGCATGAAGTGGTATGTCGTTTGTAATCAGCCGAAACGTCTGCCGAGTACGTGCAATACGTTGTATGGCAGAAAAATCTTTTCGTTACAATTATAGAGAAATGTCCGATCCAGAGCAATAGCGGTCGATGTCACATTCTTTGATTAATCAGGATATTGGTAGAATGATTTTTTAATAGGGACCAACGTATTCACCGATATTCCAAACTTTTTACTGCTAGTACCAGTAGTTGATTTTGCCACTGTAAGTAGTCAAAATAAATATAATCATGTCCCAATTTATAAAATGTTAAAATTTTCTTCCGCATTGAGGAAATGTTTTTGCAGGAAATTAAATGTTTGATTTTTTGTTGAAAAAATCAGTTATTTAATTTCCTGTAAATTCTAGCTCTCCATATGGAGGAAATATTTTTAAATATTTTTTGTTGTCGGCAAGGTGTAAGTAAGAGATGACATCCTGCATTAAGTAAATACATGGCATTGCAAAAATTGACAGGAACATATACTACATGTGTAGTACACATTAAACTATAACCGTTTCTGAGAACAAACGTAAAACTTACTTGAGCATAAAGGTAAAAATAATCTTATACATTCATGGTAAACAAAGATAAATTTAATCAAGGAGCAATTGTCAACCTAACGGTGGCATTTTAACAGCTTCCATTCCCCAATCATCCATATTTTGTGGTTCATCTTCACCAACATTATCACTTTCATCGAGTTCTTTGTCGCCATGAGGACAACTCGAAGGACTGCTTGAACTTTGTGATGTGACAGATTTCCGTTGACCTCTCCGGCGAAATCTGCATCCGTTTGAAATAGCATCTTTCAAATTGCTACAGTCCGGGATAATATACATATGATACCTCAGTGCTCCTGTTCCATTTCATCTTGCCCCTGCATGCTGAACGTAACCATCACAAATTAAAATAGACTGTGGTGGGATTTGAGTTTCATACATTTCCAAACAACTTGTAATTCCGTCCTTTTCGTCCTGACTGAAATAGACATCACGATGGGACCCAGGAGCTATCCATAACGATACACCTCCATTACCAGTTTTAATTGTGAAGCAACCGGTGGAACTACTCTTCCTGACATCGAAGTCATTGTGACCATGCTGTGGTTGACAATACTCACCAGTGATGAGAAAACGACCACACCTTCTGTAATTTTTTCTGCCATTTTTATTTTTTATCTAAATTCATCAAGGTGCACAAAATTTCAATCCATATGTCCAGTGCAGCACGTCGTTCAGCTATCCATACATAATCAGGATGATTTTCCATTTGATTTCAAAGTAGACTTCTTGTACTGGAGTAACGTCCAATGCCGTTGTTTTTGTCATGTTCGTTATTTCCATAAATACCTGTTTTTATAATTGAACTCCAATGATCTCTATTCCTTTCATCTTTCAGCACCTCTTCGCCCGGAAATCATGTTTGAATTTCGGTAAAAATTTCACCAATCGTCTTTGCAGGGAATTCATAGTATTCCTGAAACGCTTGTATATGCTTCTTCCTCATTGTCTCATCCATTTCCAAAGTATCATACATACTCTGCATAATGCAGTACCCATTACTATCCAATTGCTGTTTTTCTGTGGAAGTACGCAAGTCCACAGCTTTCTTCAACATTCCTTGTTGCATCTAACCATTTATTGGATTATGTGCGATCTCTGAGAGATTACACATGTTCTGATTGCATGTGATCATCCCACGTCCAAGAAATATCTCTAAATGCTACTATAGTTGATCATACATGAAGAAAACATACGCACGATGAGAATCTGGGTTAAGTGCCGAATTCAGCAGAGTCTTCGTATCATATAAAATTTAGACATCCACTACTTTCTTTTCTTTTCCGTCCGTCCTGTCAATCTGGATTTTTCTGGTCCGTTTTTCTTGACTTCTACGCTCTCTCATAACTCCATTGACGGTATCCTCTGTTACATTGTTTCTTCGGTGTTGTAGCATTTATTTAATGTTCACCACATCTCTACACATCTTGTTTATTCTATTCCACATAGCACTACATCCCGGTGGCATAACATTTAGAGGTGGTTCCTTATCATAGTGGTCAATGTTATTTGCCACGATAGACCTTTGCAAGGGCCTCGGAATTCTACCTAGTCGTTTTGTTGATTTTGACTTGGCAGGTAAAACGTTAGGATTTTTTGATGTTGGCATTCCACCACTTCACTATACACTGTCAATGCCATGACAGCATCTCATGGTACAAATAATAATATCTACGTTATATTCTGAGGATAAACATATACTTTATTCCTTGTCACATGTATGAGAATGAGAGCCTGTCATGTTACAGTACAATGACAGGCTCTCATTCTGAGAATATAACATTCCAATAGCCAGTTTGATCCATTAAAGTGTGAGAAACCATACATTCCGATCGCTATAACACAACATGGACAATTCGTACAAATAAATCTTACACAAATTACCACACTCGCCTACCCATACATGATTGTTCCTCACAATCATGTATGGACAGGTGGGAGTGATCAGTATGAAATGGTAGGAATATGTAGTACAGGTTCCTTTGTTTTCACAATGAACTATATCATAACGTAACCTATTTCCTACTCTATCACACTTGAACTGCGCAACCGTGGGAAATAGGTCACGTTATTCCCTTCCCCAAGTTGGGAAGGGAAAAACTAACAACATATATCTAAATCTAATAAGTTATTGCAACTATTCATTCTACCCAAATATAAAAATTAGATAACCATTTACGACCCCACGAGAGCCAGGAAGTCATGTTATGCTTTCAAACCTCCACAAGATCGCAAATTATTTCCTACCTTTCCACACTTGGGAAAAAAAACTAACAACGAAATATGAAGAAGGATGTAAGTGTTTACGATCTTAAGAAGGCCAGAAAGTCGTGGAACGCTTCCCAACAAGACAAAATCTAACAACTACAAAACTAACAACTAATAACTAATAACGTAAACGATGTTTTACCTTTCCACAATTTGTGCGAATGGTAGTTACAAGAATGCTTGGAATGGAAAGGAAGTGGATAAAACATTTTCGACAACTGACGCAAACGTTCCTTTGAATAGACATTTTACAACCATTGGATGTACGTTGAATATTATTGCTATAAAAACCCTTTCACCTCTTCAAATTATCGTAACAGTAATCGGAACAGGCGAAAGGGTTTTTATAACTTACCCAACGCCGTGTTGACATCTTGAACATTTACCATACATATCCAAGTTGTCACCATGTCGGAGGATATTTAAAGTCATATCCTTATAAAATCCCTTCCATTTATTATTGATTCCAATCGCCTAATGTGCATCATTGTTTTGAACGTGTCCGTTACATAACGTAACGGACACGTTACATTTAAAATATCTCACATAAACGTCGAATATGTACCATACATATCCAAGTTGTCACCACGTCGTTGGTAACTTAAACTAATATGCTTATGACATCTGTTCCATTTATTATTGATTCCAATTCAGTCGTGGGAATCATTATTGTGAACGCGTCCATCAAATCATGTAACGGACACGATACATTTATAATCTCTCATGTAAATGTGAATGACTCCCTTTCCGCTCTTCAATGTAAGCATTCAAGACTTTCACTAATTGCATTGATGGTGGCATTCCTGTATTCCTCTATGATATTTTTGTATTGCTGGCGGTCATACACGCACTACTGTAATCACTGTCTTCATAAAATTGAATCAAAAAATGGTGACAGCAAGGACCAAAATTGAGCCCACACTATTTTTTATAATTAATTGTCGCAACTGCACGTAACTACAAAACAATGAATGCTGAAGGTTCATAAAATTACCAGTTTTTGACAAAATGAATGCCCAGGGAAAGACTACGATGTTTGAATGTCCATTGTATGAATGGCCCAATCCAGGCGGTGATATCGATAAAATAAATGAATGGTTCCCTGGCACATCCGTACACTTCCACCGCTTGGAAGTAGGCATTCATTCCTGAAAACACAGACTCGGTGATTGGAGAGACCTGCATCCAAATACGTTTCTTAGAATTATACATAGTCATAGACGTGAATTTTGCATTATTGGAGGATGCATACCCATCCTTACTATCAAACAGGGACATTATCCAAAACGGCCTCAACATATTGTTACAAGGGAGATTTATCCACAGCAAATCGCCCCACCAGAGTCTGTCATTCGAGAATTATTTCTTTGTGCACAGATGGACTGCGGCCTCTACCCCATTCATATTTTAAACTCAAGACGAGCTGGTAAAGATCCATCGGAGTTTTGGCCACCCATTAGTGCACACGACACACCGAATCGTAAACAGAGCAAATGACGGCACGTTGGACCGAAATATCGAGAAGTAATTAGAAAAGAAAGTAGTAGATTGTAGGGTATGTCAACGTAACTCATCAACACCGCGAAGATTCAAATTATCCATCGGAACAGAAGACCTCCGTTTCAACAACATAGTTTATGTGGATACCATGTTCATCGACGGGAGAGCAGTTATCCACCTCGGCGATGAGTCCACTCATTTCACACCGCTGAGTTTTTGAAAGACCAATCTTCAAGCAATATTTGGAAAGGCATTACTTGGTTGTGGTTTCTTGCTTACATGGTACCCCCAGATGTGTCAGCCGTGCATTAGGAGACAGCCTACATTTCTTAAGTTATGAGAGGAAGCATATCTAAGCAGGGTACCATCCTTGAAAAGGCACCCCTATATATCCCGGGTTCAATCGGTGTCGTAGAGAGATTTCACGCCCCATTCTGCAAGTCATACTTGAAAATTCGGCAGGATTTCGAGAAGCATGTGACTGATGGTGCATATTGTCTGCAAATGGACGTGTTTGCAGTCAACGCAACAACGGTACCAGGGAGTTTGTGCCCAATTATGCTAGTATTTGGTGCATTACCACTCCCGGAACGCACATAATCGTCCCCAAAACTGGTTGAACGCCAAAAGGCAATTTAAGACGCCAATAAATTAGTTGGAAAGAACAAGCACCTTGGAGAATTTCGTTTGCACTTCGCAATCCTGGTGGCCACGTCGGTAAAGAGATCCGACAAAATATATGGGACTTACCCTCAGGAGCTCCCGTATCAGTATATATCACGGCATCTAAAACATGGGAACTCCCATTTAGATTCATTTCAGTAGACGAGCAGACAGTGGTTGTCCAAGTTAATAAAGGGTGTAAGATCTGCAGATCTACTTTAGGAGTCAAGCCTTGAGTGAAATACCAATTTGAATCACAGTACTACGTCGCATGTACCATGAAAATCGACCCACTGGACTACAAAACCATTGCGACCGAGCAGATCATCAATGGTTCGATTAGTAGTGGCGAAGCCTACCTGGGTGATGAAGCACGAAAAGGAAAATTCAAGAAGGTATCAAGTAAGGAAATGGCATTCGCGGTTGCAGGAAAATGTAACTTGAAGGACTCATGAATGAAGGCCCCTTCATCAACCTGCACAAATTAGAGATCAAATAAACAGTACGTATTTTTGGGTTAAGGTTTGTTGAAGAGTTGAAGAGAGTGGAAGAGAGGTTGAAAAAGAAATCCAGACTTATCGCACAGAACTATGCATAATACGGAGCGACCTCCATCGCAAAGAAATCCCCTGCCGTCCAACGTTGCTCTCATGGTAGCGTTATCCATTTCTGCTTCCATGTCCAACATGGGTTCCTACTTCCGCTACATCACACAGGCTTATATACAATGTCACACCGAACTTAAACTGGATGTATATATCAGGGCCCACCATAACTCGAATTACCACCGGATTTCGTACTTAAAGTTGTAAAACCATTGTATGCTATTCTCGAGTCAGACTTTCATTGCTAGCTGACTTACTTGTCAAATCACCTCGAGACTCTACATATGCAAAAAGCGCAAGCAGACCCATGCGTAATCATTAGGAAGAATGGAGACTTATTAGATGGGCTCATAATGCTGCCGGTTCGCGACTATTTTGGCGTAGAAACAAAGGCTTTCTTGGACAAAGAAGAGATTGCCTCCATAAAATTCAGATTCAATCCAAGAACAAAGATCCCATATGGCATACATCATTAAATGGTATCATGATATCGTCACCAACGCCAGGCACGTTGAAGGAAATAATGGAAGAGAAGATCGATATCCTGAAAGAAGCAGAAATCCAGGACAACTTTGCCATCCAAAATTCCATGGGAGCAATATGCGGGTGTCAATTGTACGGCCCTGACATATGCGCCCCCGTGCACATGTTGGCCCCAAAAAACAGATCAATACTGAAGACGAGTATAAGTCTTTGAATATAATTCGATTCTTCAATGCAAATATACACCAGGACTTGAACTTTACCAATCAAGATCTCTCCACAATGAGGCTGTTGCTGATGACTGATTCCCCATTTGTGAATGCGGACGGACTCAAGAGCCATCTCTGTTACATACTTGCGATGTTTAATGATGAAGTAAAATGCAACATTATGCATTATGGAAGCAATAGATGTGAAAGAATTGCTAGATCTCTTATGGGCGCCGAGATCCACGCATTCGTCTTGGGCTTCTATTACGCGTACCTGGTAAAGAACCTCACCAGGAGATCCTCGGCAGAAAAATCAGATTAGAGGCCGTCATCGAGAGCAAGACTGTTTTCAATGTCATCGCCAAAGATGCGAAGAATTCTGAGAGATGCCTCCAAATTGACGTATTTATCCTAAGACAGATCTACGACCTGAGTGACTTAGAAAGACTTCTATGGATCCCCGGCGACAAAACATCCAGCCAACTTCTTGACGAAACCAGTTCACACCACAACATCACCTCTCTTCAAATTGATGAAGTCCAAATGATTCTTGATGAAACCGCAAGGGTGGTTCGTGTCGTTTGAACGGAAAGAGTTGGTGTGTCGAATAGGAAAACATCGATTTGATAGTTGCGACCGTCCGACGGGATGATGTTGAAAAAACATGATGATGATGAGATAAGGATGATGCTGATCAACAACGATGATGATCATAAGATTAGGATGATGCTGATCAACGATGGTAACGATGATAAGATTATACGTACCATAGAAACTATGTTGATTCTGAATAAGAATGATGATAATGCTGAGATTAGGATAATGCTCTATAACGATGATGATGACGATACCGGCGGAGAAGAGATGAACCTCAGGCTGGATTATGTCAGCAGTGCAAAGATAAAAACGACATCATGATGAACGTGACTATGAGGCGAGACCCCAACGTACAGAAAGACGGTGATGATAACTCGCCGAGAGGATGGCGTAGCCCCTACGGCAGAGGAACAGAAAGACCGTCACAAAAGCAAGAATACAGTCAACACCGTTCTTCACGTGTGCGCAATTTCGGGAGACACGAAAGGCGAGTACTGTTTCGTAAAATGGCACCATCAATGTCAGGAAGTCGAGGCGAGTGCATACGTTGCACGTCATCAAAAGTATGCGGATCATAATACACAAGACGCCACAGGGTATAAGGAATGAAATCAGGGAAGCGACCCAGATTAGAAATATCACTAAATTACTTATGCACATGTGGGTCATGTAGCATATACAGTAATCACACTATTTCGACTTATTAAGAAATCACCTAATACTGTAGGCGATTCTTCAGCCCAGCATGTTTGTTTCACTATTATACCAGTTATTAATGGAATTTGTCTCCGCAACTGGCCACTTCTGCATACAACGGTTCTTATACACGTGTCGCAGGACAAATCCTATCTGGAGCCACGGACGTCAGTATACATACTAACGACCCGGACAGAGAAAACGAACAATGATTTTAGGCACAGACATTCTAACGATTCAAGAGTTCCACGGTGATCCCCACGTACCAAAGTGTGCTCTATCATCGCCGATTTCAATTGAATCGGTCTAACCACCACCGTGACTTCTAACCAGGTCGTTCGTGAAGCCTAACTGTAGTGGGACACCTGGTCCACCCTGTTCGTTTTTAGAAAGCAGGTTTCCTGACCCTCTCACTGACTTACATAATTGATAAATTTATTCACTTTTAGATGTAAACATCCCAGGAGATCAGCATTTGACCATTTGGCGCGAATGCTTCGATAGTACGAGTTGCATTCGACACGGGCGCAATTTTTGTCACTTTTGTCACGTTTTCTGTGTTTATCTTGGTTCCGGTAATTGAACCACCGGCCATGTGTTTTCCGGACAGCTGTAGACTCGATACAAAACCTTACTTGCCTTGATGTACTCTACGCTCCTTCTTGAACCATCAGGCGACGTGTGAGGCATATTTAAGGGGCTTCTTGTCCTGGATTTACCTGAAGGAAGAGAAACAAATTCAGGCGCATACTTCATCTATCCGGAAAGTTCTTCTTTGAACGTCACAGCGAAGCCACTTTCGCAACAACAGTCCTCCAATATTACCTGCGCGAGTCAGTCATCCGCTCCTTAGACACGTCGTCATGAACCAGACTCAACCTAACGCCAGTTCGTCTCGTTCTAATTACCAGTGCTGACACAGATTCGACCTAACTCGTGTCGCGTGACTCTTCACCAACTCACAAGCCTAATTGAAATCCGATATCAAGGGGCTGCTCCACCACCTACTCTAAAGCTCCAACGATAGACGTCGTTAACCTGATATTTCCTCGCCTATCCCAAGTTGGGACGCCACCCTGATTCCTAATTTCTCTTTTTCCTTTTGGTTGAGTGCATATCAACAAGGACGAATGTGTAAAGAGGTCCCGAACACCTTTAGTGCCGGTGCAATGCACTAAACCAAGTACTATATGTCTTTATTGTCTAGAACTAAGAGCAAAGAAATCAATGGAAATGGAAACAACTGTTGTAAAAAAAGAACTAACGAAAGAGAAGAGAGACGGTGATTTCGACATGTCTTGGTGGCGCTCCGTGAATATCTCAGAGATACAATTACGGAACGGAACTATTGGAGAAGAATGTGAGGTTGATAGTCATGAAGATGGTGAAGAGAAACGGAATAAATTAGGAACGAAATTGGTCCTGTAGTATTGCATGATTTCATGGGATATATACTTGACTATGAATAAGGGTATATTGTCGAAGAAACTATAATGAGCATTTCTCGTGTCGATGCGTGGGAAAATAGCTGTTTGGAGCTGCTCATTGAAAATCATTGTCGTGGAAGGGGACTTCAGAAATAATTCAATGAAATGTTTTCGAAGTGATGAAACTGACAACTGATCAGTTGATTGGGAAAATAAGAAATTTCGTATAAGAATGGGCACCGGAAGAGTTGGTGTCGATTCCCTATTTCTACGGGTTCTATGCGATTGCCTCTCCTGTGTTATTACACTAGCCAATACTATATGTGGTTATGTCCGATCATCACTCACCTTTTTTAGTATGTATGCCGTCTATTTCCCTAATCCGACTCTTCCCGTTTGTCCCGTATTTGCACAATGTGTTACGTGTGGTTTCGCACTCTTTACCTTGTGTACATTTCTGTTGAAGGAGATTTCCCTTTTTTGTACTCCTGTCACTATTGGTGACACTTCTAGTCTGTCGTCCTTTGTCTACCTGAGAAGCCAAATTACGGATTCGTAAACTTTGATCCCACTTGACGTGGAGGATCAGTTTCCCCAACCCTGTCTTCGCGGTTGGATTTCAGTTTACCACGGCTCGCGCTAGCTCCTGTTAATTGTGTCATGCCTGTGTTTTCCCCTGTCTCGCACCTTGTAACCTCGCTGTCGGAGTCTGTCTATTGAAAGGAACAGATAAGTTTATTCTTCAAACTATAAGTTGAGTTTTTATTATTTCATGTGTAACTTTCTCTTCCCTCCATCTCAATCGACCAAACGAGTTGTCCTTTATACTATCTTTCGTTTCGTCTCCTCGACGTCGGTTCGTCGGTCCAATATAAACAGGTGTAGTTTTTCCCTACAGCGTTTGGTTCTCTCATTCTGTTGTTTCCAATCCATCGTGTGTTTTACACGTGTCATCATGTACAATATTTTCTTGCAGGTCTCAGGGCTCAAGATGTAATATAGTAGTACTTATGTGATATCCTCGATATCATCTTCTCATTATTTTCTACTTGACGTGCAAATCATTTGTTAGTTTAACAGCTTGGTCCGAATTTTGTTGTTGCAAATATACGTTCGTGTTTCATGTGATGTTTCGACTGTGTAGTATAATTGACAATATTTCTATAACTATCGTTATGTTCCAAAGTTGGAAGATGGCCACTAAATATGAACTCCGAATTTACTAATGTAACAGTAATTTCGGAGTCCGTAATCGACATTCTAATATCATATGAATATTTCTGAATAAGCTCTGTGAGGACTGTTAATCTGGTACGTGATACTTTTTTAGTATCGGAGTAAGAATTTTGTTTCTTGCTTCGGCGCACAGTAACTTTCGTTGAATGATGTCTTCAATCTACTGCAACGTAGCCTAAAACCCCATCCCGTAATAAATATTTAGATGGATGTTCTGTACCTTGTGCTATCGATATTGACTCCATTGATTGTTGTTTAGTGCTCGAATTTTAATGTCGGTTTATAAATAAATCATTTTGAGAAATAAGATGTATATCATGAATTGTTGTGCCCATTTTGGTCACTTTTTCACCAATTCGTGTTGCAATCTTTTTGGATGTAGACATATATGACTGCTTGAAGGATGTATTGAAATGCTCGTAAGGTGAAGCATCGAATAAATTTTGACTTCCAAAATTCGCATAGTCCTCTACGATGTGTCTAGTAAATGAAATTTCAATGTGCAAATCCCATTATTGCAGTGTTTCTCAAAATTTTGTATAAATTGTACATATTTCAGAATTTTAATTCTGTTACCAATATCAGCAATCGTTTCCTCCAACCAGGCTAGGGATGTATTGTCATATAAAAGATATTTCATTATCGTCGCGCAATTCGTACAAATACTTGTCAGAGGTGACTCATCTTAGTAGCCAGTAACTCTATTGATATACCCTGCCACGAAAGGGAATACCATATCTAAACATTTAAAGTCCCTCTCTTCCAGAATTTTTCGAAATGATTTATTCAAAACAAACCGTTCAATTGATGTGAAGTCTCCTTAGTTGAAAATTCAACTGGGAAACCATGTGCACCGAACTGGTGTTCTATTGCAGCAAGAATGGAATTTCAATATCGTGAAAGAGTAGTTCTCTGTGTCCAAAAAGACTTTCCGTTCCTTTTGCGGAATAGCATGGAGAGTTGTGGACTTGTCGAGAATCACATGATTATTGAGTTCGCAATGTTAGTTTGCAACATGGAGAGGAAGGCCTGTACAAGGTAGAGAAGAACGGAACTACAATGGATTATAATTCAGCCTACATAATCCGGGAAAGGGGTCCTAAACATGACAGTGTGTGAAATCACTGTTGAGTTATTACTTGTAGAAAGAAGGCACAATTTGGTGTCATTGAGATGACTGGGTGACTGTAGATATACAGTGATCTATAACCCTTTGCATACATTTGATTACAAGTTTTGAGATTCAATCATAGAGAGATCCACAGTAGTCTAGATTATGTTACACGTTACGGTGGCGGTTTGGGATGGGCGTGGCGGCGGTTTAGGAATGGAATTTATCCACGTCTCATAGTCCTACATTGTACAGTGAAATTTCGTGTACTTATACACTCTGGTCAGCACGTTTGAGCTGGAAAGAAATAAAAATACGAATAAAGAACAAAACAACAACCGACGCGCGAGCATCATAAGGTAATCTTACCTAATTCCCCCAATCCAGGTTAAATAATTGGTAGCGACCATTCATTCATCACACGCGCAGAACTAGGCCTAAAGACAGTTGTTGCAGCACGAGCAGGTCAATCAAGACCAGCTTCTAACCGTGATACCAGGGTTAGCAAAATTCACACTAATTAGTGTGTGGTCAATAAATGAGATGTTCAAAGGCGAAGAGGAAACTCATCATCACCATACTTTTATCAAACACAGATTTCTAATCTAAATGACGCAAGGAATAACAAAAGTTAGAAAAAAACAGGAACAGAAAAGAAGAGGGGAAACAAGTTAAAATGATTACGTAGTACCCTGAGGGAGTACTTGGAGTGGGACGCACAACAGGAATTGATAAATATGTGATAAAACAAGTTTTAATTTTCTTTGAAGTTCCGATATGAAGGTTGTTTGATTGTTCATATGTGAACATTTAAAATACAGTGGAAAGAACCAATTGTGCATAAGTCGCACTCAACATTTCCATAAACAGGACCCATTGAGATATGGGCATATTCTGCAGTCTCTTTTGTGCTTCTTTTGGAAGGAAATTTTCAATTGCCGAATATGTTGCGTTATTTGTCGATTTGAACAAAGCAGTAACCTCTGCCCTTCTTTGTATTACGTTCTGTACAGCCATCTCCACTGCTATAGCCTCTTTTTTGAATTCGAGTGACGTTCCTAAACCTATCACGCAGGTACCTGTTTGTGAAAATATATATAAAACCGGTGGAATTTCCTTACTTCCAAGTATATAGCATCTGTATAACACTATAGCAGGGGAACAATTCCATCCTATATTTGTGTTTGTACAAACAGTAAACACTTATATCGATTTTTCAATTAAAGGGGCAACGACTATGTTCATTTTGTTATGTAATGAATCCATCTTGCCATCCCGTGGTAGTGAGGAAAGTGTTACGTGGTCTCCAATGGCAATAAAGTCATCACCATCTCTCTCATTTTGAAAACTGTAATCCTATTCGTCGCGTTGGGAATGTGAGACCTGCAATCCGACAGGAATGAATCGGACCAAAGTATATCCATAGTCTATGACATAACGACTAAACTGTACATATGCATTCAGAAATGTGACATATATAGGATACCCAACTAACTATTGAGACTTAAATGTTGTTTCTTTTTATCTATATATTTCTGTAACATTCCAATGAACGACTTGGGTAAGTCGCTGCTTTGATTCCATTGAATTGAAGGCCTTCCATTGCACATGATGTGCGTTCTCATGGACATATATAAATATGCGAAGAATTCTGAGTTTAGAGGATGATTGAGGAATTCATGGTTCAGTTCCGTTAAAAGAAGGTCTAAATTAAACATCATTCTCTGCTGATGATGTCATTTTTGTTTACAACACCTCAATAACGTCTTTTATGTACATAAAATCTTTCCTATTACCGTTTCAAGCAATTTTATATTGTACCTCAACTTTCTAATATGCACCAATGATTAAACTGTGACCAACAGTGCTATTCGCGACATAGAAACGTTCTTTAAAATCTTTCAGGTTTTAGCAGACAACATCTTGATTGAAGGTATTCTCGAAAAGCAACCGAATTACCTTGTCTAAAGCATCGACACATATTTCGTTTGATAGCGTCAACAGATCGTTTGCAGCAGCATATAAATAAATTATCTTTATCGTCGTTACTGGTGTATCTTATTTGCCTATCGAGGAGTAATATGGCTCAGGTTGTGTCTCCACATTTTAAATGCTTGATTCATGACGTGCATGAGTCATCTGAGCATGGTTGTGAAGACCGGACGAATTTGTTATATTTCCTGTCAATTCCAATTTCTGCCTTTTATTATACTTGCATGAGGTTGAATTACGTTTATAATCAATCTATATGTCTGTCGAGTATGTGCAATATTGGGTATGATATACGAAATGTTTCGTCACCATTATTGAAGAATGTCGGTTATGTCTAGATTACTAATTTTTAATTGTTGTATCGGTTGTACTGCTTTGGAAATTTTGTCCGTCACATTCAATTCACAGTATTTATCTGTGTTCAATCACGGCTGGGCAAGTACTCTACTACTGTACGTTTGAACTTACCTACACAGTAATAGTGTGGAACCTAGATGACAGGTTGTATCGAAATTATGAAGCATAAATAATTGATGTAATTGGTGACATATGGAAAGATTGGAACGCCGACTTACCATAAAAATAGGGGATGCTTGGATGGAGGGAACATGTTATATCATGAAAAAGTAGAGCTCATTTTAATTAGATATTTAAATTACAATAAATTTCTTCTAACAAAGAAAGCAAAGTAGAAGTAAGATATGAGTAGATGTCATCCCAGTGTAGCATTTTTGCTATCTCTCAATCCGCAACTAGCCATATCATCTACAAGTTCTATATTGTTCATTTCACCATCATTAATATCATCATTACTTGCATTATCATCTCCATCTGCAGATTATGAATAGTTACTGGACTCTGTTGATGTTTCATGGTCCCTATTCTCACCTCTCCTACGCAAGAACCGTCCGTACGCATATGATATGGTGTCTCTCAAAGTACTATCCTCCAGGATAATATACATATGGCATCTCAGATAATGACTACATCTCCATCCGAAACCAGCATGTTGTACATAACCATGTACAATCAAAAAATATATTTGGCTGGTATTCCAATTTATTTAATTTCCAAAGTCCAATTTGCTCTTTTCCTCCCCCTTTTGATGAACATAAAGATGGGACCCAGGTGCTATCCATAGAGAAATCGGTTTGGTGGCAATTGTAATGGTGAAATACCCAGAGGCCACACTCTCTCTAACGGCAAAGTCATTGTGTCCGTGTTGTGGTGATCAATTCTCGCCCATGATGGTAAGACGGCTCCACTGATCGGAATTCCTGTCCGCCATTCGCAATTGTTTTCTATATTATGTAAATCACACATACATCCAATTCACAAGTCCAGTGAAGTACAGTGTTCTGCTATCCAAAAAATGTCACGATCATTTTAAAACAGTTTCTCCAGTAAAGTTCTTGTACTCGAATAACGATCAACCTCATGTTTTCTATCGTGTTCATCTATTTCTAAACTGATTTTTAATTTCAGTTTTCAGAGAATCCTCAACAGGAAACCACTTCTGCTCCTCATCAAAGAATATTCCAATTGGCATTTATGGAAATGCGTGCACTCCCTAAAATGCCTCCGCCATGTCTTTCCTCATGGCTGGATAGATATATAATGCATCATACCTTCCTTCCAGAATTCAATACCTCAAACTGCCCAACTGTTACTTTTCCTGCTGGAGAAAGCGGTACCCATTCCTGTAATAGTAGCAGTCTCTGCGTCAAGCCAGTTATGTTCTTCAGTCATATTAAAATATAAAACCTTAAATTCCATTTGCTTATAATGACCTCATATTCGTGTAAGATTTCTTAGTTCCAAACTTTGGAAATACGAGAAAAACATATGAGCACGGTGATGATTCGGAATTGATGCAGATCTCAACAATATAGACATATCATATAACAATTCTTTTGCAGATACTAATTTGTTGCTTGGGCCATGCTTTTCACATATGAATTTTCTCTCCCTTTCATCACGAATTGCATCCTCTTCGGATACACTATTTACGTACTTCATCACCGTATGCGGAATGTGATTTAATATCACGTGCAATATATTCAATACATCTCAACAACGAGCTTACATTCTTCTAATGGGATCACGACATCCAAGGACATGAAACTGTAGTGTGGAGATCTTGTCGTACGGGTTGATATGTTCTGAAGTTATACGAGGAGGAATTTATTTCGGAATGGGATTCCGTTTCGTTGTAGAAATTTATTACCCAAGTTAAGGTACTGAAGGTTTCACATTACCGGTTGTATTTGAAATTCCGAATAGCATCTTCCTGGATCATTTCGCAGTCTGCGGTTGATTAACTGATTCCGTAACTGATTTAGATGACTTTGCAGCCAGCGGAGAGTAATCATCGCTGTCAATAATAACAGGGTCGCGTTATTTCCTTTTCTTGCTTCTTGGGCTTCCTTCAAGGCCTCCATCCATACCCATTCCAGCATTTCCATTTTTACCAGTTACACAATCTTATTTATTCTTTAATAAGTAGTCCCTTATTGTCTTCACAAGCATTGTATGTGGACATGAACCTCAGGTAATAAGCTTCGCCGATTTGTTGTCTGTGTAGTACTTTAATAGCGTCATGTGATTCCAAAACATTCCTAGAATGTTAAACAATCTGTTCATGAGCCATGAACAGATTTTGGCTTTGACCTTCTTCTGTAATTACAACCCGCATTACATCATTTAGTTATTTTGGAACGTTCTCATCTTCTAGGTTACATCCAGAGTTACCAATTTCGTCAAGATCTGTACGCAATTCTTTCAAGAAATTGCTAGCAATTGGATAGAACAAACTAGCATCATATAACCTCCACTCTGCTGGTAAAATAAGCTTCTGTGCCATCCAGAAGGTAGAGTATATCCTTCTTCGTCCCATGAAGGAGAATACAACTGTCCAAATATGTCACACCGCTCTTACCAGATTCTTGACCAATACCACACTGTGGAATGGTCTTGATCTTTTCCATAACAGTTTCGAATATACAGGGCATCTTTGCTGCACGTGCGTACCGTTCATGCGTTGAATATCTTTCCATATACATAAATTACTTTTTTAAACATCCCGATCAATATCTTTCACCCTTGCATCTTTAAAATATGTTCCATACTTCTCCGAGAACGTTTCAGCATACCCGATTACACTACTCATCAGGTTGATGAATTAAGTGATCCTCTTCGTTTTAGACGAAGAAATGTTTCGCATTTGACTGAGGATGATCTCCTCCCAAGGTTCCATCATTGCTCTGTCCCTTCGTACCAATAGAAGCAAACTAATTCCATCCATTGTCTAATTCAAACTTCCTTCCATCTGACCACTTAACTCCCGTAGTGTTGAAAGCCGATGTAGATCGTCTACGACCACCACGGACTTATCGTCATTTAGAACATGTCTTCCTTTTTTATCCTTGCATATCTTACCAATGCCAATGTACTTGCAATCAAGGTCTTCAACTTCAAATATAACTGAAATCATACCAAAACCTACTTGATACTGCTCGTTCACGAAGGAGCAGACAAAATATTCGCAGTGATCACCATTGATATCCCGAAGTGGATTCTGGATATTCCTCACTTTACTGACTCGGAGCCATATTTCGACACCGTCATAGTTTCTGAGATCATAATCCCTAAGTTTTATGGACCCAATATCTTCTTCATCTCTATTGTCAGCTTATTCATTATCAACTTGTTCAACATAGATGACCTTCATTGCCTGAGAGTCCCAACAACACTGGGGATCCTGCACGTCTAAATCACGAAGATGCCTTAGAATATTTATATTAGTATTCTTCAAGATATACGGGTATTCCATTTCCTTATACCACTCTTCAATTTACACATCCTCGATCATAATTCGGTCCAGATTTCCAATATTTAAACCCGTATTGTATGGCCATATATGTACATATCCATCAATAACATGTACTATTTTCACAGTAGCTATACCAACCATCAATGGAATTATCTCTATAAATTTCTAGACAGGATTGTCTTATGATGTCTTATTGAATACAGCGTAGATAGTAACATCGGGGATGTAAACCTAAACTGAGACCAATAGGAGAATTTCTCTGGCCGTTGCATCTAAACCGTATTCCTCAAGAAGTAAGCCCCAATGAAACCATTTCTCTCCTTTTGAACCCATTCCACGATGCAATATACTTCTTTGTGCATGCGGTGGGCCAGTACTACTACTACTACTACTACTACTTGTAGCTATTGTTATTTTCTTTCTGTTTCTTTCCAGACGCTTTTCTCACTTCATTTTTGCATCTCCCGTGATCAGACTTGTATTGTGATAGTTGAAGGCTGTTGAGGAAATTTGCGGACAGATGACGAAGTTTTAGAGCGGTTTATATGTTTCGAAGTGTAGTATGCCGTGTTTGTGATGTTGAATGTCCTCGCTTAGTATGACTCGCGTACTTATATCACTTCCTGAGACAAATAACTTCTACTTTATAAAATGACCACATTCATGTTAAAATCGCAACCGTCTACGTGGGATGGAATATTGCACAATAAATTACTGGGAAACGGAGATGGCCGAGACAACTGCAGTACTAATTCAGTTATAAATTCGAAAACAATTCGAAAAAATCTTCATATGGAGTTCCATGTTTTGCAAGAAATTAGAATTAAAATTTATTGTTGTAGGAAATTAGATTTCGAATTTGTTGAAAAATATGGAACTCCATATGAATTTTTATTTTCGAATTTTCAGATTTTTTATTTTAGAACAGAATCGGTTACTAACATATTGACTGCTCGGTACCACGGTTCCGTTTGATCTTTTAAATTATTAGATACTTCCTCCTCAACCAATAGCACACAACATTGATCATAGCTCAGTTATTCAATATTTCTGATATCAATGTACATTGTCGCATGATATAAGAAAAATTGACAGATTCCATACAACATATAGTAGTTCTACTAGAACTACTATATGTTGTATATAATTCCGTAGTATGGCATGTCCTTCAGTTTCAGGCATTTCAATAAATGACACGAGTCATTAACTACTGTCATTCATTATTAAATGGCATGTAATTATAAATGTCTTATACACTATGTTAGTAACTTAGGATTGTAGCCAAAATGCGGAGTTGAACACGGCCGTTTGGGTCATTGCAGGGAATGTCTGAATAGTTTTCAGGTTACAAACACAACCGTCTACTATACTTAGTACGTGTGATGGAATCTAGTACTACAAATTACTGGGAAACTGGGACAGCTGCGAAACAATGGAAACACCTATTCAGTTAGAAAGTCGAAAAAAGTCGAAAAACACTTTTTATTTTTAATTTTAAAATAGAATCGTTTATAAAACTAGTAACGGCTCGGTATAACGGTTCGGTGTAATATTTTAAATTATTTGGTACTACCTTCTCACCCAATAACACACAACATCTATAATTTCTAAATTATTCAATATTTCGTATACCCTGGTACACTGTCCCATGATATAAGAAATATTTTCATGTTATATACTACATACTATGTAGTAATGATGTTCTATATCATGTCCTTCATGTCAGTCATGTTTTTCATTTACACGACCCATGTAGTCGTATATGTCGTACATCCTATGTTAGTAACTTAGCAACATAGGATAGTAGCCGAAATGCCATGTTGAACACGGCTGTTTCGGTCATTGCAGGGTATATACAAATAGTTTGCAAAAGTATAAATGGAAGCAGAACTTGGGATGTAGGATTCATGGAAACCGCGACGCGCTGCAAGGAGAAAGCCAGAAGTAGGGATGTTTCTAGACTCGATTAGAGTATGAGCGCTATTGCCGCGAATATGAGACATGTTTAGGAGTACAATTAGGTATTAACATTCATCAAAATATGGTTACAGCAACTAGGAAATTAAGAAGGAAAGCATGTAAGGCAATACTGCAATTCAATCGTCAGCCGACTTTACGGGAGTGGAGGTTGAAAATTTTTGAAAATCATACAGATGATTGTTTCTGTGAAGTGAAAACTGCGGGGATGAATAAAAAGGCTGCGACGACATCGAAACGAAAGAAATGCGTCGCAGCATACAGTACCAAACAGGTTTGGAGATTATTGGAGACTAACTTTTCTAAAAACCCAAATTTGAGTACAGTGAACATTGCATCAATCATAAAAGTGATAGGAATTAATGTGAGACGTCCAGACGCGAGGCACGTCAGAGTAGTGAAACAAGGATTAACTGACAAAATAAACAGGTCTAGAGCCACAAATGGCGCCGCTTGACGGTTATGCAATTCTTGTACGAGAGCTGGGTCGTTTTGTAGAAGTGCAGAGCATTTTTGGTATGGATATGAACAATGTAAGATTGAATTCGGCAAAGTTTATATGATGAAAATGTGAGGAAGATGTAATCGTCGGAAAAAATGCAGTTTTCGACAGAAAATAAAGGACTTTATCTGATATCGATGATACCAAAAGGTATTACAGCAGTTTGCTCTCCCTTCCAAATTTAAGTGCTCATTTAGTTTCAACTTGTCAAAAAACAACAAAATCATATGCTGGTCATTTCCAGGGCGTAGGACTGCAGCCCTATGGGACTATTTTCCAGATCGCTATATATGACGCAAACATCCATCTTGTAGCTCTAATATTCTACCATTCCGTCAGTAAAGAAAGCGAGCAAACATGTACTACTGTATGTAAATCGCTGAAAAATATCTGACGATTCTAAATTGAATATCGCACAACAATTGTCTATCAAAACCAATCTATTGGTACATCATTTAGATTTACGATGGCGACAGCGATGTTATTTATGGACGAAAAGCACGTTGTGAAAAAAATGTCGCCACAGCTTGTTACAGAGAAAGGTCGAGGTATTGGTATATATCATAATTCAATAGACGCCCCTTCTCATCAAAGAGATATCAAGGTTAAATAACGCTACCTTCCTAAACAGACTCAATATTTGTCGAAATTAGAAGATGCAACACTATACATTGCCCATTCAAATCTTCAGAATACAATCGATTCATCCCAGGGTGTAGAAATCCTCATGAAGGCATTGATTTTGGATAACATGCGATCATTGAAGCCTCAACTGATGCTTCAAAACGTTATCATTTTACAAAGAACATTTCTAGACAGGAATGAAATATAACTTCAATGTACGAAGCCAGTCCCACTACATGTAGAAAGAAATGTGCGACGTCTCATACAATGATCGTAGTTGAATCAGAAATCTGTGAAATATATTGATGGAACAAATAACATGGAACCCTCAGTAGTCAGTCAGATATATTCAACCATCAGACGCCATGTCGTCTTGCTTTATGAACCCCACACTCTTCTTCCTGTTATCCATATTCTACAAATGGGGACGGGTTTCCTTTCTTCCATGGAGCGGCTGTAATTTGTCAGAAGTATGGTTCTATGAACCGTTTCAGGTTTTTGACAGGAACACACACAGAAGCCTGGAAGAAGTAGTAATGTGCTATAGAATCTTTTGTGCCTTCCCAATCAGCAGTGGACGAAGTGCTGACTCGGGCTACTCGTATGGTTTCCCAAGAGGGAGAACCTGCACACTCCGGTAGCAATTGATCCACCGAGGGGTCGACCAGGTAAAGGTACTGGCCGAAGTAGAAAGTCATGGTATGGTAGAAGACTTAATGAGAAACGATGCCGTACATGTACTTGCTCTCTATGCAATTTGGAAGGACATACCGCTAAAACATGTTCTTTCCGCCAAGGAGATTCTAATTAAATCAATGTCCACCGCACTGAACTGCCACTTTTATTCATTTACTAAATATCCACCCCCTACTTATGTCATCATTTCATTTTCACCCTCCCATATATGTCAAAAATCATTTCACCGCAGTGATGTTTTTCTTTACTCACTTTCACCTTACTGATATTCAACTATTTACTCATTCACTATACTCAGGTTTGACTTTTTAAACTTTCACAGTACTAAACCCGTATTTACTCATAATGAAATTATTATATCATAAATTTTCTGATGTGATGCAAATCAGAATGTTTCATTTCTAGTGGCTGTTTGATAACCAGATAGTACAGTAATATAAAACTGACACAATGTGTGTACAGTTATGCCATAAGAATTAAATACTTCCAGTCAAGTTGACTTCTTACAAATTTTGTAAGAAGTTAAGACATGTACTTCTATAAAATCATACGAACAACCGCTTAGCACGGACAGCTCCCGTCTTTCGACATCATAATTCCATTTCAAGTCATTAAGTTTCAAATCAACTGCATCTTAAGACATTGAAAAGGTGACATATTCATCCTCTAAACAGTCCAAATCATTGATAGGAACGGTAGCGCATTTTCAAGATTCAGAAGCGGTACAAGTTGTACCGTTTCTTTTCAATAGCATCTACTGAAATAATGTGATTGCTATAAGAATCGATATTTATTGATTCAAACCCCATGGTCCACTACGTTACATCCGCTTGAAAATAGTATACATTCAAAGTTTGTATCCCCCCGTTAAAAAATCCATCAACCACTTTATCATTATTACTGCCGTCTCCTTCGAACTATCATTGACAATTCAATTTCTACACACGGTCTTCTATTAATCATCAATTTATCTCAACGTGGACATTACCATCTATATCGATGTCAACGGCACCGATCCCAAATGCTTCATCTTCTACCACATGAATTGCCATGATGATGAACGGAAGATTTCCATGTTTCAGACTTAACTTACAAGAACAATTTACAGAATCCGAAATATTCGTAAGTTCTTTTATAGCATCCAAAATTGACAACATTGAAAGGGTAAAATAAAATATTCGCGACCTGAAACGTCTTCTCATTTTGTGAACGTTTACATTCTAAAAGTATCCTTTCCCTGAATTTATAATTTTCTTTCCCGGAATCATCTCCATTGTAAATTTTTCCATTACATCCATCACCACTTCGATTATCTAAACATGGTTGAATCATCACCAAACATAGTCACAACATAACCTTAAGCAAGGTAGAAGGTTCTTCATCGCCGCACATACATCTAAAAAATAATTCTTTGTCGTGGGGTATGCCATTGCGCTAGATTCGTTGATGGAATGTAAATAATTTTACACGACACCTGTCCAAAAACATTGAGCAATCAAGGGCTACGGGGCCTGATGTCTAAATATGGAGATGTTTGTTTACTGTTAGTAGTCTTAAATTCGAACGGATTATGTTAAGTTTTTGTGATCTTTGACATCAATGGTACTAGTCAAATGATAAATGAAAAGTTGAAAAGAGAAAATAATAATAATAAAAGTGATGTGTTTCTTTTTATTTATTTCGTGTTTTTATGCCATGTTGGTCGAAAATGGTGCAAAAGTAGAATGATTGACGATGATGATAAGGTGATTAATATTCCAGAAAGCTGTTTTGTAATTGTGTTCCCTATTTTAATTATTCTTATCTGTGTTGGTTGAAGTGGCAGTAGTTGATGTGAGTTCTGTCGGTCGAAGGCCTGAGATTTATGGCTTAGGAATTCCATCCAGCAAGTTGTATTGCATGATCATCACGTCATACACCTTGAATTACTCTGAATTAAAAGAAGCTAATTGAACTAGAATTCGAGTTAATTTCGCGGTACGACAGAATTAGGAACTTTAAACGGCCAACGACCTAAACTAATTCAAAGAAAGCCACCACCAGCGACGACTGTCGCATATCACCGTACTTCAGGTCGGAATATTATTTCGACACTCAACCACCGATGTCACTGCGTTGGTTGCATGTCCTGCGGGTCTGGGCATCATATATACTACCCGTTCTCCAGGTGTTTTTAAGTTCTCAGTTCGTAAAGGTAGCGAAGTTTGTCTCGATCTAGAAGTCCCAAGTTTGCATTTATAATAAATCGTCGAACCAACAAAAAGTCTGGAAGAATCAACTAGCGAGACCCTTTCTCAATCATCAACCTGAAGATGTTACGTCTAAGAGTACACATGGGATCATGCAGTCATGTACTCATTGTTCTATAGTTATTCCTAATGCTACGCGCTCCTAGTCAGCGTCCATTGTACCACTATGTTGAACTCTGTTTTCTACTTTTTCTTTTCCGAACGCTACAAGAAAGAAGCCTCGAACCGTTGATTCTGTACCTCTGGAATCCACATTGGCTTTTCTCTACTCATCTTTTCTTTTTGCACTACACACAGTCTTTAAGGTCATTGTCTCAGCCATGAAGTTATTGATACTCTGAAGTGCCCGTGGCGTCCTCATAAGAAAAATTCAACTAATGTCCTGACATCTTAACGTACGTTTGGCATTTGGTCCATACGTTTTGGTGTTACTCATGACGATGACCTCAACCACAACAAGACGACAGTAAATTATGATACTACCGACCTGAATAGCTTTGATTAGAGGCAGATTGAAATGGTGAATAGCATAATACAGGTTCCGTTTTACATTATTCGTCAGCAGCACTCGCTTTCAAAATAGAAACGTCTACGCATTGAATTTTCAAGTTAAAATTTTCTCTGTTTATCGAAAATGAGACGGCAAAAAATGTACTAACAGAAAATGATCCAACGGTTACTGTCTACATTTTTCGAACATAGAATCAAATTTCTAAATTGTTTCATTTTCCCTCTTTTGCCCCGGACAAAATTAGTTTTACGTGCTATTGATCCGATATTTTCATTCTGGGTTCACTAAACACGGTTTTATTTAAGTTTTAGAATTTATTGGACAGAGGAAAACACACTGGAGAATGAATCATTGCCCGCCGGAAACATCGCCTCCCCTCACTATTTGCCCCACATCATATTAGCAAGAAAATTATTATCACGTCGACCACGTTTCACCGCCTTGGTCAGTTTTCAAAAATTTTGTTCTTAGGCTACAGTTCTAAATAACCTTGAAACGTGGCACTGGAAAAGTGACGGACAATAACAAAAACAATTCCTAATTTCAAAACGAGAACAATAACAAACCTCATCCAGAAACCAACATTTCGTCCCGAAAGAAAAGGTCGAATATTGAAAACCACCAATTCTACTGCTACCTATCTCTCTGTCACTAATTCATCGCCTTCCTTGCAACCCATTCTCGACATCTTTCTTCACAAAGTTCCTTCGTTCAGGATGCATCTTCACAATCACAGCCAACTCAACATTTCCAGCTTGGTCCCCGATCTTCAACAGCGCCTGGATTCATATGCGGCGGAAAGTACAAAATGTTCAGATCGAAAGAAGTGGCGAGAATGGTACTCGAAGGATGAAACGAAAAGCCGTGGGTTGACTAATCCGGAAATTGACTGTATTGTTGGTTCGTGGGTAAATGGCAATGAGTTGAAAAATACGAACTGAACGATAGCGAACTGAAGAGGGCTGATACAGCAACTATTTGAATCACGTACGCACGATGATCAGCATGCGTCAATATCCTATATTCATAGATATGGACAACATCGAGGTCATTTCCCCTTGAGCCGACTACAGGAATTAGAGGACATATTTGATAATGACCTTGTCCGATCATGGAGTATATGCGAAAGCCTTAGTAATAAAATATTAAGGACGATGATGAATGTGCATGGTATGGAAGCAGTAGAAAAAATTGCACCGTGCAGCCAATTTCAAAATATTTACAAAGTACGTGCGCGCGTAGCTGCTTTCTCCGTCCTTCCAGTACGCTGGAATACGTTTGATCGTGCCAAGCTTGTCTGGTATGTTTGTCATCAAATGGTGACGAGGGGAGAGAAAATAACGAATAAAAAGGTTGAGAAACTCTTGGTTACTCGAAACTCAGAAGAATCGAAACTTTTTTTACATGCGCATATGGACTTCATCCCGCACGAAGTCATGAAGGACGTAACGACGTTCCTTTATGAGGAAGGCGTCTTTTCAAAGAATGATTGTAACTCTTTCTGTGGACAGGATGGTGAGATATTTTATTTGGACAGTGTACAAAGAACGAGAAAGTCTGACAATACCAACTGAACCATTATGTGGAGTGGTAAAAGAGTGTTCCTCATTAATTTTCCTTTTCCTTTATTCTCCCATTTTTAAATGTCTTGATGCATATCGGTAAACATAATTGGTGAATATTGTGTATATGTCCGAGTCTAACTTGGCACCCCCTTTAAACACAAAGACCAGACAGTTTTCAATAATCCAGAAATCATCACCATCATCACCATCTTTACCAATGCCGTTACCGCCATCGCACCATGATGCAACGCGACAGCGACGAAGCCTATAGAATGTGGGACTTTCTACCACCACGAAAACAGCAATGAATGCGGACCATCATCATCGCCTTCACCATCATGATCAAGATGTTAGCATTCATACATGCACATCACAACTGGGTCTCGTGCCGACCGGTCACGGTTTCGACATTGGATGCGTAGCTTTTTTGAGCGATTTGCAATGTCGCCGTGCTGCTCAAGAGGCTTCCGGTGGGTCAGTGGGTAGTGGACACGACAGAGAAAAAATCTATATTGTGGTACTCATTTACTGGAATTTGAACAGCAACAAGTTGCGTTGCTGGATAGACTGAATCGATTTGAAAATCGTGCGTACCTATGTTCATGGCATGTGCTTATCCTGGTGCGTCAATCCCCAGACGTACAAGCACGATGGAAGTTAGAAAACTGCTGGTAGCGAATTTGGGCTCAAAAAAACTCTTCTTGGTGGCTATGGGAGATCAACTCATGATGATGGTACTGATTATGTAGGGACAAGCGGAGTCGCGTCGTTGACCGATGGACTCATGGATGAATGGGAAACTGCCAGGCGTACGAGTTTGGTGGTAGTTCAATCATTGGTAGAGCCTTCACTTGGACTTTCATCTATTGAGGTAGCCTGTTTGCTGTTGAGATGTGCGAGTCCTTTGCTATATTCTGCCAGAACAGTGACGTTGAATCCGGAACTTCAATCTGCGGCATCACTTTTCAAAAGTTTGTGATGCGTCCTTAGGCGACAGAACAGGTTTCCATTGGACATATCATCCTTCAAATCAACTGCAAAGACGAAGAAGGGCTCTCGTTCGGAAATGACACATGTAGAATCATTTTTGGTACACAAACCACCCCTGTGGTTGATGTAGGCGTAAGGATTCTGTATTCCGTTGTAGAACTCATGGCTTTAGCTGGGGTTCATTTTACGACAGCTTGCGAGTGTGGCCTGTTTCAAGGACGGTATTTAGTGTTTCGATATGTCATACACGATTATCCATGGAAGTTTCACATGAATATCAAGTTGATAGAATCTTTAAACGATTTTGTCCAGTGAGTTGTAAGATTATCTGACGAGAGGGCACGGATCGCACAGAATGCCTGTTTTTTCAAAAGTTCAATACAGGTGTTTCAAGTGGTACTGAGGAACTTGTTGATTAGTCCTATCTTCCTCAAACAAGTTCTGCTCTGAGAAAAAACTTCTTGCTTCTTAAGTGCAAAGGAATTCTTTGTATCACTCGTCATTCTCTGCCAACAAACCCCGTTACATTTCTCTGAACTCACGACCGCCAAATATGAGAACATTTTATTTCTGTATCAATCGAATATTGAAAGCATCGGAGCATTGTTCATAGCTGATTTCACTGGAACTCGTCACTGGGCGTCATTTATGGTACACCTGAAGGGTTATAACTGCACTGTGGGAGATTGTTGACCGGTTCTTTGATTATTTTCAAGCCATTCCAGAACACAGTGCGGTGGATGTTTTGTCGCGTGTAGACTATGACGAGCTATACGTACTTGGGAGGGAGGTTGGAATACGTTGGTTAATGGATGATGTTGTGAATTCTGAAGCTTCTGTCAATCACCGTTCTCACGAATCTCCGATCTTGAATAGGATTACAGACGCTCTACTTGGCCAAATGCGTAGTGCAAATAGAACCGAGCACAGAGAAACGATCCTCGGGAAGAAACGAAAATCGAAAGATGAACAATCTATGGCACATGCCCTTAATTTCTTAAGAGCTCTTTTCATAAATAGTAGAATTGGAAGCAACTTTCTGAAACATTTGAAGTCTGCTACTATATGCTGTATAGATGCGTTTTTCCATCATCATGGCTTGTGTGAAATTCAGCGATGAGGTTGTCCTCGGCCCTTATTCGGCATGTAGTTATTGAAAGAACTTTAAGTGGTGATGAACAGCAAAGGTCAGAAAACATTGTGACAGCGTTGACTCTGTCGATATTTTTACTCGACTTTGGGAATAACCGCTTATTTCAGATTTCTAAAATGAAGCTCGACTCTGCTTTCAAATTTGCGGAACAGGACGGTTGTGTTGATGTACATGATCGGGCTTTGGTGGTTATCAGATTATTTGCAGCTTCTTTCGGGATTGGTTATGTTGAGGAGATCGGATTAGAATGGATGGTCTTCGCCGTGAAAAATGTGAGTCAAGTTTTCGCTCAATGCGAATAGCAGCATTTATGAGCTTGATTAAAAGTCGTGGTGTTGATACATTCAACAAGGAGGTGTAAATGCAACAATGAAAGAGGATATCACACAGGGGGTACATTACTGTAGGACACTTGTTAGAAGATGATTCAGGGGATGCGAGAAATCTTGCGTTAAGGACAGCACAGATGGGTCTTTCTTTCGACAAGAAGAACGAATATCTAGATGGACACGTTTTACCGACAATGATGATGATTCATGTAGAAGAAATCATATGGTGACTATGTCACGCTTTCCGGAGAGTTTGACCAATTTTTGAGAGTAGAAATCGTTCTTTATAGTGTCGATAAACTGATGGGCGTTGTAAGTCGACTTATTTGTGTACGTGACAAAACTTCTGAGCTCAGAACACGGTGGAAAAGACAAGAAACGTATGACGGTGATGATGGGGATGCAACTGTGAATAGTGAGCCGCATCGTATTGATGATGGTCCATTATTTCGACTAAAGTCTGTTTGTGGGGATGCTGAAGTCGCACTTCAAATACAGCTATTATCATGGAATTATAATCACATCTCGCATCAACGAACAATAAATTATTTGAGTCATGAATCGAGTTCGACATATGACGGGCCTATGCAAGAGGAATTTTCACATATCTCGTTGGTAGGGTCTTCGCCCTTTACCCATTCAACCTGTTTCGTTCTTATTCCCATTCTCAACTCCATACCCATTTCTAGCATCTGCAGGCAATTATCTTGCCCATAGTCCATTTCCAACTCTTTTGAGCAAGGTTTTCGATTATTTACCATCATTACTAGCCCCGTATATAAGTCTAGGGTAACATCTTAGCACGCTATCCCTTTCGCTGTTCAATGAGTAACGATACAGTGTCTTTCCCGTTTCCTCTTTACATCCTACGACATATACAGCCTTTGCATTTGATAACTTCCCACATTTTCCAGTTTGGACTGATCGAACACCTGGCGGAACTTCCGTAATTTGTATTCAACCGGCATGATGATGAAGTGTTCGGTTTTTGTTCGGATCGGGGCGTTATCGTAAGAATTTTTAAATGTGGGATTTGAAAGTACATTGAGGTGGTAGATGGCCCTTCCTGCCGCACGTACAGATCGGGACTTGATTCCCATCTTTCATGTACAGAGTGTGGTCGCGAACGGCGCACGCCCTGATCGGGACCGCGTGGAAGGTCTCCCCGGTACGTTCGTATGCGCTGTGGTTGTCGCGAAGGATATTATCGAGCAGCTTCTGTGTGTCGACGAGGGAGGTGATGATGTCATCTCTGATCAGATGGTTGGTGACAGGTTCAAAATGCGGCGGTATGACCATAAATCTTCTCTTGCAAGAGGTGCAGGTCTGGTTGCAGCTGAGCATGTAAGACCAGATGACGGTGACGGACGGTATGTTAAAAAATTCATCTTTCTGAGTAACTGTAGGGCTAATATTTTTTGTAGCTTTTGATTCTCTCTATTGTTGCTGGCGTTGGTATATATGGCGTCTTCTCTAGAGAAAAAGTAGAATGGGTTGTATTGGATGCTTGAATCAAGATTATATGCGCGCTGGTAACGTTGGCATCCTCTCACGTTGTTCAGGTATGAGTCTACTATTTGACGTGGCGATAGGTGCTCACGTTCATGAAGTAAGGCATGGACCAGAGTTGATAACGTTGAAAAAGCAGTAGAAATGTAAGCAAATAATTGGGATGAAGGTGGTGTTGTTGAATCGACATCGCCGTTGTCATCGCCATAGTCTTTGCACGGCCACCGCATTGGTGCAAAAGAAATGAGGAAGTGGGGGTGGAAGTGGGGGAGAAAGAAAACGAGTTGATGATAGTAATGCGTGTGCGTTCAAATATTTTAAATATAAATTTATTATTGTTGGCGTGGTGTGATGCACCTAGCTAGGACTAGTTTTTTATATTACTATTTGTTTTATTATACACATTATATTATATATATATATATATTTTAATGTTTATTTTAAAAAATGTTTTTTTTTAAAAAGACCCATTTTTAACTTTTTCGTATTCGTACTATGTACGAATTCTCCCTATTAGAGCATCTCGAAAAGAGGCACACGTTTAGTTTCGAGAAATATTCGAAGTGTGCACTATATAAAGGCAAATGTGCCTCAAAATGGGCTGCAGGTCCAATCGTCAGAGGCCTCGAAACGCTTTCTTTGAATAAAATATTCCAGCGTAGTACAGATATTGTAACCAATAGGATGGCACGCTGCGTTGACATGTGTTACCAAACCCTGATATCAATCAATTCGTGGGTGTCTATTTCCTACCACGGCGGTGAACATGACATGGAGGTTTGAGAT
>JAULBU010026810.1:0-17536 GCA_032358235.1 Odonthalia washingtoniensis
GACACACAGTCAAGTACCTTCGCGTTGATCGGCACGCTGCACCGTTGAGCAACTTTCTGACCGCTTTGTCATCCGATTATGACTTCCCCAATCTTATTGGAATTTAAAAGCTAATGAAATTCTTCATTTAGTTTTAATTACAGCGATGATCATGTTTTATTATCCTATTCATTTTCACTTTCTCCCTCATATTCAAGTGAAGATGACGGAATGGTAGTATATATGATATTTTGATCATTATTGTCGCGTTCGTCGTCACCTTCATGAATGATATCAATCGGGAAATCACCATTGAAGCCCGAAAATGATCCGTCAATTGTCCAGGAATGTAAAATAACGCAATCTACAACTCCACCGAGCCAACCACATATAACGGAAGCAAACGTTTGCATATGAAGTGCTATAAAAAGTTGTTATGTGAAGGATTTTTGAATCCAATTGTGAAATCTAGTTGTTATTTCCTCATTCTTGTGATAGTATCTCCATTTCGTCCCATCGTAAGCTCAAAGTTTAGCAAATCTTTATCGTTCCAGAGATAGTCCTGGAAGGCATCAAGAACTTCACTGAGAATATTTTCAGTTGCTGTTTGAAGAAGAGTCTTAAACCTCTTAGAGGATTCAATCGATTCTTTACCACCTTTATAGATTTTATTCCGATTTCTTAGCCAGTCTCGTCCATTGATGCTGAATTTTCCTGGAAGCCGTCCATAATTGAAGTCATTATTGCATCTAGACGAGAAAGTGTCAAGATACTATAAGTCTCCATTTCATTCAAAGTAATCCGTCGAAACTGTACCATGGCATCCCTCGCGGGCTGGTTCCAGAACAGTACATCAACTCCCTCCGATTCCTCTAATGGATGCAACGAAGACCCTTCCGAACAAATGTCAGGAAATGCAGCTTTCCGCCACCATGATGTATCTCTTGTTCTATATGGAAAAGTCTTATACAATTTTTGAAAGATTCTGCCATCTCTTCTGTTTTCTTTTTCTTAAACCCATCAGTTGCGGTCTTTGGTCTCGATGCTGAAATTTTTGTATATCCAAAACAACTAAAGAAGACATCCCTTGCGATTTTCTTCCTCATTGTTACAGTCTGCCTGCACACAATGTCAAAGCGACGAATAATTCTATAGTTCTGAGATGTACATTGGAACACACTCCGTTCTAGATCCACCGATGGCAGTACTTCCATACTATTACGAAGAATATGAACAGCACTCTGACCAACAAAGTTTGAAATTTCTTTCGGTGTTGACGTATACAGAGTTCCTTTTCCAGATTCATCTATTGGACACAATGGGAAATGAAGGGACTTTACAACGTACCCTCCTTCTTCTCTTACAGTTGTAACAGGCAATGGACATCCTGTTTCATGTATTTTCATATTGTCCTGGAGAACTGTTTGTCGAAACTCTTTCAACTTTATACATCTTCCTCTCCAGTCTCTCTGCTTGATTTCTTCTATAAAGACAGGATTTGGGCCTCATTCTAGTTCAGAGAACAAATATTCACCACTTGATTCACAGACTTCATTGCTGAACTCCTGTGCGTACTTCGACATGTTGTCAACAAATTTTTGTACATATTGTTGAACACCTATTGGAACATTTTCTCCCTCATTTCTTGGCTGATCATCTCTCGTACGTATTTTACATTACGCAGCCCCCCATATTTAGATGCAATACTGTAAGAAGATCTATAAGTTGTCTTAGAAATCCTATTCTGAACACACTCCATCTCAACATGGGTACGTTTCAGGTCCTTCCCCAAATTTTTACATTTCTACTTCCACAGACGCAAAGATGTACACATTTCCTGGCTGATTCTCTTCGATGCCTCCATTCTTCTTCAATTTATTGTAGGACTCGGTGCTGATAGTTACAGTGGCAGGTATGTATCGGAGACCATCGTCACAAACTACCTTACCAGTTACATTTGTAGATCTGTCTCGTGTAACTTCATCACCTACTACACTTCCAATGGATTTAATATTTCTTCTTTCCCAAGGAACAAGGTTTCCTTTTCTAACATAGTTTAGAACTATACCTTCCGCACGTCCTCCATCACTGACATCGGAAGGAATTTCGTCAAGAACAACTTCATCATCATTACCTTCAACATCATCTTCATGATACTTGTCATTATCCCCTCCATTTCTAACCGTATCTTCGAGTACAATCCCATTTGATGTTCTAGTTGCAACAAGCGAACGACCTTCTTCAATTTCATCAGCGCCACCTGTATCACTAGCAATGGTTGAAAGAACATCACGTGAAACGTTTGGACCACGAGTTTTACATTTTCTTTTCTCAACTACATCACAGCTACATTTACTTCCCCGTGTAATCACATTTTCAGCAGGCATCATTTCATTTTTCATCACTCCCATCAAAAACGGAGTATCTTTGTACAATATTACCAACGCTGTTTCTTCTTCTATTTTGACGAATAATTGAGTCATCCACTTCCAATGATTTTCCTTGTTCTGTCCGACGTTTTTCAGAAACAATTACTTCTTCTTCAACGGCATCTCTAGTTTTACGTTTCACAAAATTGTAACCGACACTCCTTCTTGTTCTTCTAGTACGATCAACGCTACCACGACGTTTCAATGTCCGCTGTGCGTCAAGATTTCCACGAACGCGCCCATCTTTATATTCACCACGACGGAGCAAACGCGCTCCACTTCTCAGAATAGCACCTGCATCTCCAGTTCGTTTTCTCACATTCATTCTGTATCTTCCCCTCTTCTTGGAACGATTCGGTTTAAGAAGATCTATGTTATAGCGAAACAAATGCTTGTTTGAAAGAATAAATAGGAGTCAAGACAATATGAAGTTCTTTATAAATGAAATAAATTATCGATTTCGAGAAAACTTCAAAAGTGACCGATCTAATTTTGAAAAAAGAGTCGTTTCAGTTTTTCACGTCGATTTAATTACAAGTCGGAGACGTAACGTTAAGTTTTTATAATCCTATCAACTTCCCACTTTTCGTACTCGTATTACTCAACCTTAGGAATGGATTGTTGAGGCCCATTCATCTTCACCACATCTCAACGTTTCATATGCCTTCCGTCTAGGGATAGACATAGAGAGCTTTTTAATTGCCATGTCTGCTGGGACAACATGTACAACACCACGTATTGAATAAACAGGGTACAGTCCGTATTGTTCCGCTGACATACTCTTTTTCAACTCTCCTTCACTTCGTTGCCAACGAATACGGTTACAGTTCAAAGTCTTGTCTATTCCGTCAAATATTAGATCGTTGTTCGAAAGAACGTCATAGTATTGGAGAAAAACCAATTCGTGTTCAAGTTAGGAGCTGCAAACCGGACACTGGATCCTATCATGTCTCTTACATTGAGAACTACAGTCAGATCCTATTTGAATGCGCATAAATGCCAATGCCTGAGAAAACCATATTCTCATGTGCCCATTGGGTGTGGCGGGTTCTCATCGTTATCCCCTTCTACCATAATAGAATCAAGAGGTGGTATTGTACTATGATAAAAACGTCGTTTCGCAACAATGCGATGTGGCATTCGGTAGTTTGTTTTCTCCATGAATACGTCACCATTACAATTCATTTCGTCTAACGTTGGTACTTTGTAGCCCAAACCGTAAGATGAGGCTGGAAACTTAATCTTTGTATTACGTGCAACATTCAACGGTATCCCAGCTTCCTTCATATGATCTCTCAGTAGGATTACCAACTTTGTCATACCAACTTCACCCATGACTCCAATTAAGTCTCTTATAACTTTATATGTTCTTTAGAATTCGTTAAACCGTTTCTATTGCTGTAGATACGCTTTGTAGCAGTTTCAAGTTCTATAAACTCCACAGAATTTCCGAATTGTACTAAGAAGTCTGCATTTTTCTTTACAGCTTGCAATATTCTTACATTCACCTGCTTCGGAATAGCAGATACAGACCTCTTTCTAAGGCGTTTTGGGATGTATTTTTGCTGATCTTGTTTAAGAAATATTCTCCTTCGTTGCAGATTGGGAACGTTTCGAGGTTAGTGCATAGGCATCTTTAAATATTTTATGTGCCGTATCGCACATCGAACCAGTTAGACATCCAAGACCTCGAGTAAGACTTATGTCGGGGACAACATGATCAAGCATATACCATTTTCTAGTTCCCATGTTTGAAGCCTGGTATTTACCAAACACCTTGACGCCAACAACCTTAAAATCATTAATTAATTTGGTTAATGGTTTTAGATATTCATTGCTTTATGTTGGCCTCCTATTCCTTCGCCAACTGAAGTTTACAAGATCAACGAATTCGACGAAAACAGATGTCACTGGAGCTGCACTGAAGTCTCCGCAACATGTATCAACAATTGCAGCCAGAAACGGAGATACCGTATCAATCTATTCGTGGTCTGCTTCTTCTGGCATATCTACAATACCATCCTCAATAAACAGACCTGAAAGACGACCGGCTGTTAACCCTTTCGAGAAATCGACATGGAGTCCATACCCGGGTGAGCTGCACTGCACCTCTCTAAGGAACCAATAAAGAAGAGATAAAATGGACTTCTTAATCAAAGATATATTTCTCCCCTCTCCGGAGATAGTTATTATTGACCTGCTAAACCTTTTGTCGTCTTTTAGGTAAAATACAGTACACTCTTTCAACAACTTCGAGATACCCAGTGAGATATTATGCATAGGTTCAAAACCAAAGATTGCATATATATCAACTGATGGATTTATACCAACAAACGGAAAAAAACTAAGGACTGGTGGCATCGGTATCATGTAGAGGGTTTTAAACTCGCTTCCAACAACATCGCTCCCGCTTGTCAAAGCTTGCAAGATTTGAAGGGTGTGAGATACAGACCTTTTGGCGAAATTTGTAACACAGATCATCCTTTCTTTTCCAAGTAAACATCTGTGGAATGGAGAAGTTGTGTTAGTGTTCCGCTTTATGCTCAACATATACTCCACTTCAGGAATATCAGCTACATAAGCAGACAGAATAAGGTGACCACGAAGTTTCTTGAAATCTGCTGTCTGGAATGCCACCCCTTCCATCGCCACTTTCAGTAGTTGTTTAAATATTAATTCAATACTGTAGTGTAGAGCTAGAAAAATGTCTTCTCGATTACCTTTGGTTTTTCCTTTTTAAGTTAAATCTGAGGATATGAATTCAATAAGGAGGTATCCAATTATTGATTCCCTAGATGAAATGATTCTCCGTCTCCATTCTTCTTTGAAATTGAAAACAGTCAAGTGAAGTGGATAAAACTTCAATGGAGACGTCTTTAGTGATGTCTGGGATTTGTCACTGTATATCTGTAACATTGCTATAAATGATTGCTATCCATCAGCTTCAAGATTATGCCACGAAACGGTTCTATCCTCTGACATCTTTATTATTCCTTCTGCTATTTTGGCCGCATTCACACAAAATTCAGAGTTGATAGGATGACTGCAAATTATAACACTATCAGGGGATTTTGTGAAAAATTCGTCTCTCCTAACGTTTCTAACTTGACACCGTAAAGCATCAATGGCGTCCCTCCAATACACCTCGTAACAAATTCCCTTTCCTGGCAATTTCTTCTCTGCCTTGCCCCTTTCTTCAACAGATTATCTTTCGTTCGTCGTTTCACACATTCGCGAATATCGTCGAAATTCTTGTAAAATGTAATGAACTGGTCCAACTTGCCCCTATATTTCTTGAATATTGAAAGTAGTTGATTACAGGCATTCTCTCCTATTTTTTGACTAAGAGAGAATACTTCATCTATTATATCATTCATATCAACATTTCCTTGACTAATTTTAGCGTCTAACTCAGGTAGTGGATCTTTTACATCTTCCGGTATAGTTTCTGCGACTGTAGACATGTATTGTCTGTTATTATCAGCATTTTCGTAGTTCAAGTTACTAGTGATACGATCAACTGGAATTCTATCACCCACTCCAACCACTTGTTTTGATGGAGGCGGAATTTCACGACGGCGTTTGTTCCTACGTCTATCATTATGCTTCAAACCTTCATGACTCTTGAAAATATGCGTGTCCAATTCATGCTTGGTTGAAGAAAAAAAGGCACAAGCTGTATGGGCACATTTATATAGTAGGGTGGACATGCTTGTGGCAGATTTTAAGGATGTATAAAAATATCCTTATGCTACCAATTATGACTGTCAAAATTGGTAACATATCATTTCGGGAATGCAAAAAGAATTCGGGGGAACAAATTAATAAATCTTGTCCGTTCTCGAAATATTTTCGTTTCCCAAAACTGGCCACCAAACCTGCAGTGCAGTAAAATGTTAATTTCGGAATAAGGTACATTTTATTGATACAGTACAAAAACATTTTGGAATTTTTTTTACATGTCAAAAAATTAATATTTTTTTTCGGCCACTCAAAACTTTTTCGAAACATCTCGGAAGTGAAAGATACACACAACTCAAATTGCAGTTTGGTTGTTATTCTAACAAGACCATCAGTATGTAGGTGAGGGAGCGGCATCTAAAATTTAGTTGCCATTTCTCTCAGAAAAGCAATCTCGTTGTAATTGTGGGTCGTTATTACAAACTGAGTATCATCAGACTCCCGTTTGAGACCCATTTTTGGACAGTTCTGTCCAAAAATGGATTTTTTAACTTTCTCTGCTGAATCTCGTCTAATCTGCTCCAAACGTCGTGTGATTCTAAATTGGATTATACCCAACATGTACACCAAGTTTGGAACAGAACCAAAGAGGTACTGCCGAGATATGCATGGTTTGAGACCCATTTTTGGACAATTTTGTGAGAAAATAGGTTTTTCACTTTCTCGGCTGCATCTCGTCGGATTTGCTCCAAACTTGGTGCGATTTTAGGTTGGAGGATACCAAACATGCACAAATGCAGCATGGACAACCCCAACTTGATTGAATGCACACCCTGGATTATATTCTGTTCCCATCTCTTCTGCTGTTTTCTGCACATCACCAACAAACCCCGTCCCCGAACCCTTCTTGCCATCATAATTTAAAAATAATTAATAATAATTATAATTAATCATAATTTTAAACGTCTTGTTTGCACTCAAGTGTTGTATGATACATGTATCACACAACACGATTGAAATCACAGCGCAATTTCCATACTCTCGTCACTTTATTAACTGATTTCGAGAAGACCATTGTATACAGTTCAAATCTGCCAATCCCTTTTAACTCAAGGAAATGATCAACACATACACCATTTTAAAATGGTTGGTCATTTTTTAATAAGAAAATTGTATATTTGATAATTAATTCATCGGTAATTCGTAGTTCATATCATTTTTTTATCCAAGCAGCCATATTTTTCCTCCTCTTTCATGAAGCTGAAACTTTCAGCCGGACGGTGAAATCACGCATGATCATTAGTAATCATAGTATCAACCCCATCATTATTATGGAGATGAAAATTATTATTCAGGTAAGCTGCCATTTGAAATTGGAAGAGACAATCTGTATTTAACAATTAAATTTTAATTAATGAGAGCCTAAATGAAAAACTTTCCAAGTTATTAAAATGTTTGTCTCTTTAGAGTATAACTTACTGAGATCAGCTGCGAATATTGGTACAGAGGAAAGAAAGTTTCAAAATTTACCAGTGCTTCAATGAAATACAAGTTCAACTAATAGTCATGTGTGAAGAGTGTTGTAAACTGACCATAGAAAAACACATATATGCTAGAGTTACCCTAGTCGTTATCTAGCACAATTGCTAGGTATTCAACCTATATGGATCCCTAGCAACGGATTTCTCGGTATCTATTTTGACCCTAGCATGTATAGAAAAACTGTAGTCGTCCCTAGTAATTCCAGATATGAAAAATAACCCCTGAACATGATTCATGGATCCCTAGTAACAATCTAGCAATTTTGCTAGCATCTCGTAATCCCTTGGGGATTTAGCCAAATTGAATCAGTCCCTAGTAATGTACTTCTACTGACATAATTGGGAACAAATAGGGTTATTGAGGGGATACTATCCGAAGACCAAAAGGGAAGGAGAGGACCAGAACAATAAAACCCCGCAATTGTATACAGTAATTGACCAACAAATCTAGCCACAGATAAAAAAGAACGACCACAACGAAGTGCCCTTAATCGAAATATTTCTGGCCTTCTTATCGAATCAGGTTTATTCAGTATGCTGGAATGTGCATATGACTATACCTGACTATGGTATCACCTTTCATGGCGACCCATTGATAGGTATTGTGGCAAAGATCGGGCTTCCCCTGTAACAACGGTTTTTTACTAAATATTTTTAATTTGTCACCTTCATATTTCGCCTCAATAGTACACCTGAATGGGTGCGTTCCGATCTACAGCAACTGAATACAGACATATCCGAATTCAAAGATATTGGAAGGTCTAAATTTGGGGCGTATTATCCATCAGAACTGGGGACAACAAAGTTTCATATTCTTGATCACCTCCCAAGAGATCTCGAAAGAACAAAAGGTTTGGAATATATGAAGAGTGATCTATATTAAATGGCACATAAAGGTGTAAAGGCCGATTACAGCATGACATCAAAGAGAACTGAAATGGCAATGGCCTAAACCATGGTAGTTCAGGTAGATCGTATGTTACGGAAAAATAGACACGTTTTTGGTGGAACGAATAGAGTTGAATCGAGTATACCACATCCTATCCAACTACAAGCGGTCAGAAAATACACCTCTTGTCTTCTTCTTTATGGTCCCTCTATTTCGTTTCTTGAAGTAGAAAGTCTCAATGGTGAAATATTTGAAAGAAAAAGGGAGTCGGACAAGAATGCAATATTTCTGACCATTTAAAATATATATCATACGTTGCTGCGGGGTTCTCTTCAACCCGTGTGCATGATGGTGAAAATGGGGGGAGTATTGCGAACTGTAAGCCAGGCGGCGTGTATGTATTGTGTGCATTCCGCCAGGAGGAGTTTTTGAGAGTCAGCACATCACGTGTGGAAGGATAAGCAAATCAGGATGCATCGTTGAGGGTTGCATTTGCATTTGATTTCTTTTTCTCCTTTTTCTTATTTCTTATTTTTTTATCCAAATTTCAGTTGATTTCCTGCCAAAATGCAGGGATTTTCATTTGAGTATTGTCAGTCCTGGCCACCAACTTGCTGTTTTTGGGCTTATTTAAGCCGCCATTACCCAGAAATTGAGCTGTTGATATCATCCGGCAACTCAAGCCGCTTCCGTCTATAGTAACTCACCACTATATTCCTCGGAAGGTATTTGATTGGCTCCCAAGTGTCATCTCTTGGCTTCAATCCATACCACGGCACTCGGTATAGCGTCTGTCCGAATTGTGCGTGTGGGTGGGTGTCATATTCGTTCTGACCGTGATTAATAATTCAATCCATCACGTATTCTTGCTCATTTGGCTTCGGCCGTTCGGGTTCCGTCCCATCAATTTGGTCCTGTTCATTGTGGTTTGTTGGTCTATCATCGGGTTGGCCTGAGTTGTTTTCATCTTGCTGTTTGGATTTTCTTTCCCCTGTTGTGGCTCGATCATCCTCGGCTGGTTCTGAATCATTTTCAACGATCTCCTCCCGTTCAACTGCGTCCACGGTTATGTCTTCACTTCCTCCAGTTGCGATTTTTGGATTGTAACCGTTAATCTGATTTATTGTTTCGTTCGGTGCGTCATAAGAGCCCGTGGTCGCTACTCGATAATTTCCAGGGTTTATATCTTCGTCGGTCGGTGGACGTATGGCTCTTTGAATCTATTCCATGGTGCGTAGATTGAGTGCCAGAACTACTCGTGATCTTGAAACTCTCTGTAGCGACTTGTCCGGCCGTTTAATAACAACCGTACTTCCAGCTACGTCATTAAGACTGTAGGGGCCGTCTGCCACCGCAGCCAATTTGTGTAGGTGTTCTTGTTAATCCCGTCGTTCGACGCGTAAGAAAACCCAATCTTCTGGGAGGATTTTCCCTTTCTGTCTTCTTAGGTGGTTGTAGTAGTTGAGTTCATAATGGGCTTGTGTCCGATCGAGTTTTCCTTTCGTCTTGTGAAGGGCCGTTTACAACCATGACTTCCAAGTATCGCTGGCCTCCTTTGGAGTGAGTGATCTCGATGATTCGGCTTTCAACACCAATGCTGGCGGTAGTCGTGACAGGATCAGCTCGAACGGTGCTGGTTCCGTTGAGCTGTGCATTTGACAATTGTAGGCGTACGTTAGTGCGCTGTTGTAAAGGTCCCAGTACTTTGGGTGGTCACCCACGTAACTTCGTACCGTAGACTTGATGTTCCGGTTGTATCTTTCGACTATCCCGTTAGTCTGGGCATGGTACGTCATGGTAAAGACGTTGTGGATTTTCAGTATTTTGCAAACGTCCTGAGAGAACTTGGCAGTGAAGCATCCTTCGTTGTCGGAGATAAGTTCTTTCGACGTTCCGTAGTTCAATACCCATTCATTCACGAAGTGCTTGGCCACTTCAGCTGCTGATAGCCCCTTCAATGCGACAGTCTTAGTTAACTTGGTAAATTGGTCGGATTTTACTAACATGTACTGGTTTCCGCGTGCCGTCTTGATCAGTTTGCCAGAGAAGTTGATGGAAAAGGATTCTAATGGGAAATATAATGTAATGCGGTTATGGGCGCAAATTGGGCACCGTTGTGCTGTCGCGTAACAATCAACTGCTCATGCAGGCCAGTACATGTGACGGCATATTGTCTGGTACAGTTTCCTGCCTCCTGGATGACCGCCGAGTCTGGCGTGATGGTTAATGTGCAATACTCTTGTCTTTAAGGCATGAGGGATGACGACTTGGGGTCCGTTTTCAACTTTCCGGATTATTAGTCCGTCGTTATTGAAGTTGAATGTTTCTATCACCCCCTCTTCGAGCTTTTGGCGTATCGTACGACAAAAGGAGTCGGATTGTTGTTCGAAGAGTAATTATTCGGTTGATAGTTGTTGAAATAACGGGTCGGACTGTGTCGGACCCGGCAATATTTCAAACGCTGTGTCTGTGGATGAACTGTCCAAGTCGGGTGACGTGTGATCCTCGTTGACTTTTGTCGTGTCTATTCGGACGCTGTCTCTTGACAGGAAGATATGTTCCTGGGTTGTGCTCTTTTCTGCCTTGGTGATTGTTGGAAATTATTCTTCGTCATCCGCGATTGTCTCCGCGGACGTCCTCAGTCTCCACAAAGCGTCAGCTTGCGTGTTGGTCTTGCCAGTCTTGTGCTGTATGTCGAAGTCGAACTCCGCTAGGCGCAGTCGCCAGCGCATAAGTCTTCCTGATGTATCAGTGATAGTAAGCAGCCATCCAATCGTGGCGTGGTCTGTACATACACCAAACTTCTCATAGAGAAGGTAATGACGGGGTACTTTCAAGGCCCATACGACGTCGGGGCATTCTCGTTCGGTTGCGGAGTATCCCTTTTCGACTTGGTTTAATGAACGGGACAAATACCCGATGAGTTTTCGTTCCCCATCTGGATGGGTTTTGAAGAGTGCGCAGCCCACTTGGTAGTTTCTTAAGGAACTACCAAGTGGGCTGCGCACTCTTCCTTCGATACCCTATCCTTTAAAGGATAGGGTATCAAATGGGGATAATCAACAAGCATAATTAAACGATGAAATAATGATGAATCAGATGACGTAATCATTTTAATTTTTAAAGAAAGCGTGAAAATTGAAACTAAATATATTTGAAATTCACAAAAAATGAGTAGGGTTTAAAACTGGAACAAAAAAGACTTCGGGAGGGCGGAAAGGAAATTAGAGAAAGAACATATGGTATTGTAGTGGAAATTAAACGTGTATGAAAAAGGCCAGTAATTGACAAAAGACATCAGTATATGGAACCGTGAAGATGGGATTACTAAGAATCCCCAAGAGACATAGGTGTGAAAAATAAGGGTTTATAAAAGAGCATCTTGCTCAAATAGGGGTAAATGTTGTGCGAAAATGGGGCACTTAATAACAGTGTACGAAAAAGAAGGTCATCTTTATAAAAAAGGAGAGCATATGGGAACGTGATAAAGTTACGGAACTTATAAGTTATGTAACGGGGAAAAATGTGGTACGAAAGGAGAGCAAATAGAAAATTTTTGAAGAAAAAAAAGTGCATCCGCGTAACAGAAAGGGGGCATGTTGAAACATTAATTCGTTCATATGCATGCTTTTTTCACTCCTTTCGCACACGCTATGTCTTGTAGGGAATAAATAACAGAGGGTTTTTATAGGATTATTGGCTGCATTACTAGAAAGTCTAAATCGGAAGGACCGTTATAATTTTACTCAAGCATTAGATAATAATCTAATGATGGCGGAGTAAAATCAAATTAATAAGAAAAATTCTCTCAATTATGAAGATAGATCATAAAATTCCACAGAAAAACTGGTGATTGGAAAAGAAGTTCCGTATAGTGCAATGAAATCCCAGGAAAGTGTTGAACGAGAAACTGAAGGGTCTTAGGGGTACTTTTGTCCGAGTAGCTCTTTTGCTTGAACTCCACTAAATGTGGAGGGGTAATATATGCAAATTTTGATTAGTTGTGATTCAAATTACGCCATGTAATCGTGTCGAGCGATAAACGGGCGAAAAGAGTCAGTGCGATCGAGAATTTGTACTGTACAAGTCTGCACAGAAAGCTTTAATATATACCTGTTGAGATGGAAAGGTGAATGACGGTACTGACGGTAACAGAACGACTAACGTGAGACTAAATAATTGAGACCCTTGTAAGATGATATCGAGAGCTAATGTCTGCATAGATGGATGAAGTCCAAGCCAAGATTATCGACCAATAAAGTCGAATTAAACATTTTCGAACGATTGAAGTCTGAAGCACGATTATGTTTATTAAATATAGCAAAGTGTGTGCGGCAAACCCACTGAAGTTTGCGCCAACTACCACTCAGCTACGAGAGGGGGTCGTACTGTAGAATAGAGTAGGACTCCTACTCCACTCAACAGTTCGATTGCTTAGAGCCATCGGATCAATGACTGTACAACAGTGGCGGAAAGAAACATGTCAATCACGGCAGAATACTCTAAATATGGTTAGACGCAAGCGAAAAATGTTTCAAAATGCACTAAAAATACAAGTGTCCGTAACTGCGTTAAAACACCTGAGATTGGTTCTTTTTCACTTGATGAAACCACTTGAACTATTGTGAACTCTACAAGTTCTTCTAATCCTTATAGCTTCATTAGAACGCAGTTCTAGCCACACTCCAATATTTAGTAAAATATCTTTCTGGTACTGCTGCCGTCATCATTCTGTACCCTATGATTACTCATGTTCTCAACAAATATGCTCTATCTCCGTATAAATAAAATTTTCTGATATTTCTGTTTAATTACTTTGAAATTATTTCATTAATTCAGATGTTCTGGTACAGGTTCATGTCATGTTTTTGCACATTCTTAGGTACATAGATATGAGAAATAAGACCCTCAATGTGATGCAATCGGACGTCAACTCATCAGTTCTGAGATCAATTCCAAGTCGATTCCTTTTCGTCGTGTTTGGTCACGTTTGGTCACACTTTTATTACGCTCAGTCACGTTGTCCTGTCACGTTTTCTTCGTTTGGCCTGCTTCGTGTAATTGAACCATCGTTCACGTGTTTTACGGACATCTTTACACCGAGTACAGCATCTTACTGTACTCGATGTACTCTACACTCCCCATTTCGCCATCAGGAGACGGGTGGAGTCTACTTAATGGGCTTCTTCCCCCTGATTTCTCTTGATGATAATAAACACAAGCGTTCTTCGGACTTCAACCGCCCCTAAAGTTTGACTTCAACTCTTTCATCTCATCACCTTTGGCATTGGCCGTCATTAGTCAACGCAGGCGTATGCTATAGACCCCCCTTCACAAGCGCTGTCAACTCATTAGCCCAACGTTAGTCGTGCTACACCGTTAGTACCGTCGTTCAGACTCACATCTCATGAGGTAGTCAGCAGATCATCCCGTACTTCCGCACAAAACGCGCTTTCGCAATCGACATCCATCCGCTCTTGTCGTCAGTTCATCTCCCGACACGAATATTTGTCGGAAAGTCAACCACTACATTTATCTGCATGTACCTGCCTTTTCATTCCCTTTTTGGTTACTTGCTACAATTTTCGAGTTAATCGGAAAGAAGACTTAGAACACCTTTAGTGACTCGTCTGTCCCTTTCTCTGGGTGCATTGCACTACATCTGGTCTCCCAGCCGAGAATCTCTCTAAGTGGCAATTGATCAATGGAAGCTGACAAGACTACGGGCATCCCTAGACCGCTCGGATTACAAAAAACACGGTCAGTAAACGGAATCCTTCCCACTGGATCGCGTAACGCATCCTTTGCAGCCTCACGTTCCGGTTCTTGCACCGATAATCGAAAACCGATGGATACGCCCAAAACAACCGCTGAACCAGTCGACAAATCCATCTTCCAGCGTATTTGTGCTGCGAAATCCACTGACCTCACAATGTTTTGGTAGAATTAAACAAGGAATTGGATGGAGAACTTTCCCGCAAGTCCGCGTTCAAAGACGTGGTTAACAGCCTTCGAGACGAACTTGTAGCTATCAAGCTCTCACTCTCTAACAACAAAACACAATCTTCAACAGATTTAGTGGCCAAAGCCGTAAAAGTTTTACGTGCAGACTTCAACACCCTCTTGGAGAATGGATCATCACAAAAACAATACTCAAACTCAATACTCGAGGTGAAGCAAAAAAATAAAGCACAAGCCCATACCGGATCAGGAAGACGCACCTCAACGTCTACTATTAACGTCTCAACGAGATACTATGGTACATCGTGATACATCACACAATGCTAGGAAAGGTCCTTGAAGTTCACATTCGTACCGATCAAAACCGTCGGCAGTAACTCGATGCATGTCCTAATACGAGTCTTCATCGTCGGAAGAGGATAACGAAACGACAGACCAAGATTGGGATGTCATTGACCTATCAATACTGTCTTTAAACGTGGAAAGGCCCGAAAAATCGAGCACTGACCTCTTTTGAACCATCAAACCCGGCCTTCGACGGGTAATGTCCTACCGATACTATCTACTACTATTATCCCGCACACTTGGCGGCCGTGACAGTACATCCACTGGCGAATTACACAGGTACCTCAAAGGCCTGGATCTTACCATGAAAGAACATCAATTCTCGGTCGAGGACCCAATATTGATATTCTACTTCCTCTAGCGGATGGTGAAAGAGTGCGACATACTCGAGTTGAACGAGGCACAGGCATACGTAGCCCTCCCCCAATTTCTCACAGGGAAGGCTGCGAAACAGTTCCGATCAACTAGAAACGGAGCACGCTCCGGCGGTGTCACTTGCTGGCCCGAAGCCGTTCAATCCTTATTATGAACGTACGCCACACCCTCTGTCATACGTGAAGCGCTGAATTCTTTATGTGGTACGCGGCAATTGAACAATTAAACAGAACAGGACTTCGCGTCTGGGTTGCATGACGCAGCTTATCGCTGCGGCAATATATACGACGAGTCAGTAAAAATGATGTTCTTTGTGGACGGGCTTGCCCCCACCACTCGAACAATAGTTGCCATATTCCAGGAAAACGAGTCCTGGTAGAAGTTAACATTCTAACGGCTGGTACAATTTGCGCAAGGCCAGGGTGGAGCATATCTCCCACAACGCGTTGAAATGCGGACAGTAACGTTACTACCTAAAGATACTCGTCAAAAAACAGTCGAACTTCACTTCATGGAATCAGTCGCACTCATCGCAAAAGAAGTCGAGTACAACCAAGTCGTGCCGTAAGATTCCGTTGACACCAACGAACTCCCATCCACAGTGACGGAGGAAGAATACAAACAAGAAACAGATCTGTATGCAAATAAAGTAAGACCAGGATACATCAAGTTCGTTGGAAGATCATCAAAACCAACACGCGTTGTGTGGACAGCTATATGTGTCCACACAACATAACAAATGTTTTATAACAAACGGAGTGATCCAAAGCAACATCCATTTATTGGTCACCACTGTTTCGAGTTTAACCACATTTTGCCAATTTGTACGCTTAAATTCTCCAAAATGGGCCGTGTAATCATCAACTATGATAACTTGTCGCCCGCTGAAAATATTGTATCCACGATACCGCGTATCGTATTGCAGCTCTCTTCGTGACCGCAAGCCCACAAAACGACATCCCCAAAGCTGGAGACGAAACCAATAAAGCGATCAAAGTCAATGAAAATACCCAGAGAAACTGGCCCGGGGACTTACTGAAGCACCTTATTTCTCAATAAAGAAAATTGAGTCGCCCATAGACTCCTCCTCAAATTCCCCGTGTCATCCCCGTTGATCTCACCACACCATCACCATCATCATAATCAATGAAAACCTTCGGTTGCCTCCAACGCCCGTGGAGGAGAGTAAAACGCATAGACACACAAGCTGCAATATTAATACTGGCTCGACGCAATTATCCAGTATATTCTAACCTCGGATTATTATTACGTTCAACTAAACGGTTCGTGGAAGTTCTCGATACCGGTGCTGGATCCAGTTTCATTCGACGGTCCTACCTACCGTATCGGTCGGAGAAATTCGTCAAGTCCCTCAAAGGGTCGACCAAAATACGAGACGCGAATAGTAGACCCATCACCATGGCAGGAACAATAACGCTGGCCGCGCAACTTGGTCCTCTGTCGTAGATGTTGAGCTTTCACGTGGCCGACCGACTCGCAACGTCGGTCATCTTCTGTCATGACTTCTGTAACAAACATTTCGAAGCAATCCACCCGTTCAGACTGTTCGTTGAACTGGAAGACGGAATAACTGTCCCCATTGTCCGGAAGCCTAACAAGAGACTCTTGGGCACTCCGCCGCTACCAGAAGAGCAGAAATACATACCTGCAAACGGGAGGACCTCAACAAAAATATATATTGCAGAATAGACGGTTATACAACCGGAAACACAAATATAGATACCAGTCAATACAGTACGTCAAGGATTAATCCTCGTTGAACCAGCATTACGCTTGTACGGGAACCAGTTATGTCTCGCAGGCGCAGTAATAGCTAATGTAACGGACTGACAATCATTCCGGATATTAGTCGCCAACTTTGGGTAACAACCAAAGACACTGCTTCTAAATCAACATATTTCCAATGCAAGTCCGCACCCCATCTCGCTTGTCAAGTCGAAAATTTCACACTCCCAGATGCTTGTACTAATCTCCTATTCGAGTTCATCGAAGCAACCACCTTCCATATTTCGGAAGCGTCATCAATCCGCCAGAGACTATGCGTTGGTCAACAAACATCTTTCGGAACTTCGCGAGTTGCATATGGAACAAGACGAAACTACAACAAAGGCGGAAGACGTACCGGTCAAAGTACCCGAGGAACACCACCATTAAATCAGAACCATGTTGAAAAACACGAGCTAATGTGGCTCGTAAATTTTCGTAACATAAACCTCACCGAGAACTTTATCGACGTCATCCCCGGCACAAGGCCGTTCGAATCACCACCGTACCGGGCGGGTCCAAAGACAAGAGAACTCGAGCAATTCGAGGTT
>JAULBU010026821.1:0-17536 GCA_032358235.1 Odonthalia washingtoniensis
CTATATGGCCACTGACACCTGTGTCATTGTATTACACTTCATGCAGTGTGTACAGTGTTACATTGTATACACCTGGTGACATTAGTTACGCCACCATTGTCAACTCTCCTACTCAACGATACACATGTCAATCAAAAAAAGATTTCTCCAAAGCTCCAAAACCCTGAAACTCCAACATGAGGCTTCGAAACCCCAAAAGCTTTAGTATGACCAACTGCGGATATCCAAGATCATCAATCGTTAACTAATAAAATTTTCATTATAATTACTCACTAATGGGTTCGTCATTCCACACCAATGAAGTCATCATGACTTCCCAACAAAATCATCGTCATTTACGAATTAAATCATATTGAGTTATAATACAATCATCCCTACTTATGATAAACTAATCATCATTTCTTATGATAATACAAATCATCATTACTCATGATAAAACAATTACTATCACCATTCCTTATGATAATGAAATTATCATTAATTGACAATTAAATCGCCATCTGTAGTTTTGACGATTCGTCTTATTAATTCTGTGAACCCGGGAGTGGTTTCGTCAGGAGATATGCCCATTGTTCCTCTGTTGCCTTGAATCTCAACTAGATTATTCCAGTTAATACCTTCTACGGCAGGTAGTGATACAGAAGGCTGATTTGATTTGACGCCAAAAACCTTCATTCAACTCTCGTAATCAGTATGTACGCGTTTTTATCATCGTCCATTATCGTATCTTTTTCTTGACCCAGCTTCAATTCGCGTAGTATCAACCTCAACCAAATCACCATCCTAGCTGCCGAGTCAGCTGCTATTTATTCAGCTTTTGCGGTTCTGTGTGATATAATAGACTGTCGCTTCGATGACCAGAATATCAAATATTCTCCAACATATGCCAGTATTCCTATAGTGAATTTACTTGTTTTCAATATAATTAGAGCATGATGAATCTATTTAGACATGGAGATACTTTGACTAGTCATATTTAATGTATAATAACCTGAGCTGCTTCGTTCCATTTAGCAACCTCAATATACCTCCCAAAAGGTCCAATATGTATTGTCCGGACCCGATAAAAATATTGACATTTCGGATACTACCAGAGAAATGTCTGCTATTGTGAAAATGTTGAGATAAGTCAGTCACCCAATTAAATTCCTGTATGGGTTTTCTCTGTCTCGATAGATGAGTACTTGAAAGTCATGACTTTAGACGGAGGCACTGGTTTAGTCTTCGCATCATTTAGGTGGAGCCTGGTTAGTATTTTATCGATACATAAGATGGTATAGTTATGTAAAATCCTTCATAACCATGAATGATGTTCATACCCAAAACCATTTGACTAGGCCAAGTCCGCCATTTTGACCTGGCCATTCAAAACTTTCTTCGCCTTATCTAATACCCTTGAGTATGTTGCAATTATTTAGTATTTAATAAACATATAATCATTTGGTTAGCTCTAAACTACCCTTCTTGGTTCGGGTATATACGCATCTGTATGAATCACATGGAGTCATCCATGCGTCATTCGTAGAAATTGATCTAAAAGTTTATATGTAAACACTTTGTGATTTATTGAGTCCATAGAGGACCTTTCATAATTTTAAAGACTTCCTCGTGGTACTAATTTCTCAAACTGGGGTGGTGGTTTTAAATCATCCGCGTCGTATAATACATAAATAAAAAGTGCGGGATTAAAATCCATCTACTAGACTTTTGAATTCAACCTACTGCCAGATGGAGTGAAAATGTGTGACATTTCATTTTAAAAACTCCTTATAAAGTAAAGCTGCCTTGACTGCTTTAGTAGGTGAGGCAGTAGGATTTTTTCTGCAAAGTCGAAGACGAGATGTATTGTGCTACATGTGTTCAACTTGACCGAGAGTTGCAAATCTCTATATAATTTGAATTCATTTGACGAAATTTCTCTATGGTAATTATATGAGAAAAGAACTGCCTCCTTCGTATTAATGTCAGTGAATATTTCCGAAAAGTTGTTAACCTTCGTACACGTATCACAAAAGTCACTGCCAGACTTCATAATACGAAGTGTTGGAAACTTTGTTTTCCAAACGTTACAAAACGAATCTTTTGTGATAGAAACAAGATGTGATTGTCCATGATATATCTGATTTTCTGTAATAGTGCCAAGTATTTCTTCCCAAAAATTTTCATACTCACGAAATACATCCCATTTAGTAACTGTTCTTGCAAGAAACATAATAGAAGCATCCTCTGCTGATCCCCGGCCTGATGGACATGCCATAGTATTCAGTTCGCTATAGCGCTGTAAAAATGCAAGACAAATTGCTGACTGTATGGAAATTATTCCTTTGCGTCTCTTGCTTTCATTTGTTTGCCTTACATAAAATCCATGCTGTGAACTCACTTCAGTTCCTAAATCGCTCACAGTTTTAGGATGTAGTTGTACAGTTACAGAAAATGAAGCCGCATATAATGTTTCCCCCCTATAGCGTACATAGTAGACACTCTTCCAACTACGCCGGGAGCTCTGCGCTTTTCATTTAGTACTTTTGCATGTTTCGAATTGTTCTCTATCAGTTCGTTTTGGATATTTCGTGGTGCTGAAATAGAAAGAAGCATTGGACTTACTGAGTTAACACGAGTTGATTCCTTCATAATGGCGAAAGGAAGTGCCAGCTCCAGGTCCCCGTCAAATCCGCGTTTCGATTCGCACGTACACTGATCGAGGTATTTGTTAAAATGATTAACTGCGTTAGCTCGTTTCTCTTTCCCAATCTCGTCCATAATGTCATTGTGAGGTGATTCGGGGACTACATTGTCATTGAGAGGTAACAACCGGCCTTCTTCATCATTTCCTTCCTCCGTATGGTTGTCGTGCAGATTAATTAAGGGGGGTGCTGCCGTTGGGTAGTTTAGGTCAATTTCTCGAGACTCCTCGACATCGCAAAGGCTATGGTTAATGTCCATCGTAGTGGTAGCGTTGGGTAGACGGTGATGGAGAAGGGATGGTAGTTGAATGTGAAGATATTTTGAAAAGAATCTTCTCAGATACCTGCGAAACGAAAAAAGTTTTTTCGATTTTTTTTATAAAATATCTTTTCGTCCGTATCTCAGCAACGGGAAGATTTACTGATTACCAAGAAGTTGCTTCAATGAAATGAAAATGAAAATTTCCGGAAATCTATTGGTTTCCCCTTCTTTCTGTTTCGATTAATGAATAGCCAATGGCCGCAGATTTGCAGCAATGTATCTAATGTTACTGTACAAAAATTAGGCGCAAGGAGCTTTTAAAATAAAAGGTCACACAAATGTTATCGTAGATAAGCGCGACACAGGGGAATATGTAAGGTCACTGACCTTACTATGGCATAGTTTATCCCTTGAGAATAAATATAGACGTTTCCGTTCCACTTAGTCATATGCTTCATTCCGTCACCGTTTTAGTCTTCCTTAGTTTAGAAGATAGATCGGGTGCCATTATGCTTTCTGGATCTCAGCGTACTGACCAACTCGTAGGACTTCAGCGCCTTCATCTATTTTAATTGGAATAAACCTGCTGCGTTCCATTATTCAGCATTTCAGATACCCTAGCGATTTTGTAGGTGCCCGGAGTTTCCGGTTTAGTCGTTTGTGCTTCCCCACATTTTCCTGCATCCACCATTAACAGTTCTATATATTTTTCATCCTTCTGGGAGATTTTTCTTTCACCAAACAGTGCTTTTGAAGCATAGCTTTACTCTGGTGAACGTCCTGTTGACGAAGGCGTATTAACCTCCAGATGGACGATTACGTCAGGTTTGGTGACTGGGATGACAATCACATATATGTTATTTCTTGGTTTTTTATTCGACCCGAATGGGAAACCTCGTTATTTCTTTGGCTCTTCATTTATGACGACAGTTGCATCTTTTGACCTTTTGCTATAATTTGGAATGACAGTTGATTCTCACTTCTTTTCTGACATTTTTAATATGTCTGCTCACTGTATCAGAATATGCCTTAGATTTGGCATGCTTTCCCCGTATTTCCTTTTACAGACTAGTTTTTTGGGTTTCAGTTTTGGTGTTGGTTTCTTCAATTATTCTGGCTATTCTTCAACGTCACCATGTGGGTCGTTGAAGAATAGTTTTCAATCCGGTTCTTCGATGAATGTAACATCTCTTGCATGGAATATAGTTTTTGTTGCGTATCAAAATATCATATAACGGAGTAGCCCCTCCGCCATTCCTACCATGAAACCACTCCCTGCACTTACATCTAGATTTGTCCTGTTCTTCAGGGGAATGTAGATTAATGCAGTGCACCTGGAAGGCTTGAAAAATTTTGTTCGGCCTCCTTGTTGGAGAATATACCGTGTGGTGTTTCCTTGTTCTAAAATGTGCCAGTGGCACATTTTTGAACTTAGAAACACCACCACCGGCAGTCGTGCATCTGTTCTTGATTGTGGTGGCGTAGATAATGGCAGGACCCACCACTTCTTCTGGAGCCTACTATCTATCAGCATCGTCCTTTCCATCTCTACAAGTGTGCGATTCATCCGTTCGGTGACATGCATCTGTGTATTTACCACGCCGCCTGTTGGTAATTGTAAAATCTTGTTCGACTTTAGAAAGTCTTGTATTTACCTCTACGCATATTCGTTTCCCTGGTATGCTCTGAGTTTTTTGAATTTTACACCCATGATTATCCATAAAGGACTTCAATCTTTTTAATTTACTCAAATTTTGCGTTTTAGATTTCATTAAGAAAGTCCCAATTTATCTCGAGTAGTTATTTATGAAGGTCTGAAAGTACCGTTATTTGTTTACACGTGCTTTTGAAAATGAACCGCCGGTGAAGGAGTAAACTAGTTCTCATCGATCCCTCACTTTTGCCGATTTTGGACATTTTTTATATGAGACGAAGTGTGACTTTCCTTGCACAAACACGACATATATTAACCATTTATTTCAGTCCCTGTTTGATATGAGAATAATTCCAATTCTTTCCAAGTGTCTGATACCGCTCTACGATAAGTGGCCTAACCTTCTGTGCCATTCCCTCATTGGGTGCGATTCGTGAAAGTGTTCATCTTCACTTTCTTCCGATGAGGTCACAGAGTTGGAGTCACTTTAATCATTAGTGTCATCCAATTTCATAGTATTTATGAATAATTTATGGTCAACTTGACTGAAGATTCATTAAAAATCATCCGATCGTCGACATGCAGTGGCAATCCTCGAACTACCGGTCTTGATGGTACATGAATCTCCCTCGAAGGTTACGGATATATTTTTGTTCCTTGTTAGATGCCTCATGGAGAGTAAACGTTTGCGCATCTAGGGAACAAGGTTGCCGATCCTGTAATTTATTTTCTCACCTCTGGCGCTTATTACCAGATATTCTTTTCCGGCTGTCATAACAGTACCACTGTATGATTTGCGATTGCTATATTCGATTATGAAGTGCTGTGACGCCCCTGAGTGTAGTATTCATTGTTCTGTTTTTGTTTTTGAGGCACATGTTTTGTAAAAATGAAATAATTCTTCTCGCAGTACCTTTCTTTGACAATATTGGCATTTTCAGTTGTATAATATTTTTAGGCTCTCCTTTAGATTAGGTGCAGCAATAAGCCACCATATGCCGGTCTTCAGACACCAGTAGGATTGTCCCTTGAAATTACTCCTTTTTGAATTCCTGAACTCTCAGAATTCGCATGCTGCGACTTGTAGTGCATATCATGCATTTCGTATCCCCTTCTTTCGTTCCTTGTGAATGTTCGTGTCACTTTTGTCTTCACATGACAATTCCTGTAGTTTCATTGCAATTTTGGGATAGTGCTTTTCTTTTAGGGAAACATTGATTGTGCGAAATATCGGCATATATATTTCAAGTAGTCTTTTCTTAAGTATCCTATATCTGTTTCTTTCTATAACTTTGTAGTCGGTTTCGTTAAGACTCAGTATAAGTTCCTTAATACGACCTTAGTAACATATCTGGTTTTCTATAGTATTAATCATTGTATTATTGACTTCTTGGTACACTTCCCGCAGGGAGTGCGTGTTTGTTTATCAACATTTAGCAAGGATTATACCCCCTAAAGTGCCGACGTCATCAGAGATTTTGTAGATGAACTGAGTGACCGTGTAGTTTACAGTGATAAATATCTGATTGAGTACCTGCTTGAAAGCAATTTATTGTCTTCTTCATCCTCCTTTACCATGATGACCTCACCTTCTCTCACATATTCTGCTTCGTTCGACTTTCTACTGTTGATACGATGTACAAGCTTTTGAAAATCGATGTTATACCGGAAGTTGTGCTGGATTTTTTTCTCCACCATCTCGTTATAGAAGTTGAACACCCAGTGGTTTACATATTGACCAAAATCAAACCATTTTAGGCCACGAGACAGGACATGTTTGTGTAATTGGAATATTCAATCATTCTGTGATTGTAGAGGTATTTTAAGGATATATTTCTTGTCTTCATCGTTTGTTAATCTACGAAAATAGACTTATGAGCCCGGGATTTTAATCATCTGAAGTAACTGTATTCTTACTTGACTTTATTCCACTGCTACGTCTGTATTCCGGTTAATGAATGCCTACATTGAAGAGGTGAATGTGTACATATGGCCCACGGAACCATTTATTATTTTTAACGAAATGAACGCCCGCATTGAGGCAGTCGCACGCGGGTTATTGAAACGTCATAGAATTTTCGCAGTACATTCATATAGCCCAAAACTTGGAAATTTAATGAAGGCCAGGCATTCAGTGTATGTAGTGCCGTGCAGGTAAGAAAATTAATCGTAAAAATTATAAGAGCTGCGATTTTGGACATTGCTGTCAAAATATTTTAAGTTATTTTACTCAAAAGTAGTAACAACAGTGCGTGTATGACCTCCAAGTATAGAGAAAAATGAACAGAAACACTGGAAAGCCTCCAACAATGCAAAATATGTACGTAATGAATACCTACATTCAAGAGCTGGAAGGGAGCCATTTACATTTACGTGAGAATTCAAATCTCAATCTTGCCATTACATGTCCATTCAAAATTAGGAGGAAGATATGGAGTTTGGATGTAAAACATTATTTAATTAATGTGTTCCCGGTCCTACAGGACGTTGTTCATCACCGTGTATCCTACGACCAGGAGTCCTTAGAGCTGCCCGTGTATACGCAGGATATGGAATATGTTCTCGACTGCCGAAGATCGCTGTGTTCCAGTTTCGTAGCTCGTGAATCATATTACAGTCCTGATGACTGTTGCGACGACAATAGATGACGGCTTTGGGAAATGTGGCGATTAACCCATACCGTGCAGAATATAAACATTCCTTTAAGGTTCCCACAGCAGCAGCTCGTGAAGATAATGTTGTTGTAGTCCGAACATATAGAAAAAGGGTTTCCGAGACTGATACTCAGAATGAAACACGACCTTCTACTCGACCCTTTCCACGATCCACATGCCAAATTCCCATGGATCTCGTCTAGAATTGTCCATGAATTACTACTATCACTCTTCCATCGTGTCCTCTTTCAATGTGCAGACAGGCTTTGCGCCCCTCAGCTTCTACAACGATACAAACTACTTTCTTCCTCATCCCTTCTATTGCTCTGTCCGTACCCTCTGTTAATTTCTGTCACCTTGGCAATCATCTCGTATGTCATCTGTTCCTACTTGTCTCCAATAGTTTTCTCCACGGCATACAAACTATTCACACATCAATCATTTTACATATGACTTCAAACACGAATCAGATACGATAAATTCTTGCTTTTTCGCTTCTTTGACTTCCTCAACTAGACTAATATACTCCCTTTCAGGATCGAATAGTCCAATTTTAATCTGCAAGAATCGCTCGTTCATTAATGTTTCCCAACATTGCTCATTGTCCCACTTTTGACACAGAGACACCTGCATTGAATTTTCGTAACACATACATGTTGATGTCAAACAAGTTCATCAGTTCTATAGCCAATTTATTGGAACCTTCAAGGTGCCAAGGAATTGAATATAGAATTTCAGGTCAGCCTTTCTGGCGTACTTCCTCAACTGACAATGCAATCAAAGTACTACTGCCGCTGTGCCGCTTTGGAGAAGTTCTCTACATATAATCTGTTAACTTGTTTTTCCTCCATCCTTCTCATCATCATATTCCGCCTTTATATATTCGTAAAACTTCCTTAAATACTCTTGGTCAACTTATGATCATCACCATCATAAGCATTATCAATCTTCTGCTCCACCTGTCACGTAAATACCAAGGTTATCTTTATCATAATCACCATTGTATTTATCATCTTCATCATAATCATCGTGTTCTTCTTCATAATTTCTCCACGTTTTCCTGTCACCTTCGTCATACATATAATCCGATTCAAATAAGTTATCATCTGTGAAATACAGCACATCAATCTTTTTCATTATTCCATAGTCATCCACATATGGTCTCCGATGGTCATTTTCGTCATCACCGTCCTCTTTTCCATCATATTGACCATCACTATATCACTATCAGCAACACCTGAAAAATTTGTTGACTATACTTCTACAAGTTTTTTTTCGATATCCTTGCAATTCTTAGTGTACTATTGACAAATTTTGTTCTAGTTTTAGTTGGTCCTGAAGCAGGTCCCAGAATTGTAGCTATACAATTATCATAATTACCCATAGCTTCTTTATCTGTGTCAAGTTTAATATTTGCAATTTTATACTCTCCGGGCGTATCTTCTATCGTATAATCATTAATCAAAGCATTATTATTTGAAAGGAGTGGAGTTGATTTCTCCTGCTTACATATACCTTGCTACAGTAGGGCCAAAAGTGGCTTCAAGAGCGGATAGTATCCGCTCTTGATTTCATTGTGTATATCACTCTACACAACCCCACTTACGCCTCCATTTGAAACTGCGACTGGAGACTACAAAAACAAGGTAAGGATAGAGATGGGAATCAAATCAGTCGCCATGAAAGGCAAGAACTGTATTCACATGGGAGTTATCAACAGGTTGTTGGAAACTTGCGTCAGAATCGTTTACCTTCCCATGAAACAAATTTCTCAGCTGCCAATGAACAACAACAGCGCATGAACATGAACATCATGCATATTTATTAGACGGAGTTGTCAGTAAAAGCGCAGGGCAAGGGATTGTTAAGTGAAAACAGCAGGAGTGTATTATTTATCTCTTCCTTCTCAATTTTCGGGTCCTTGTAGTTCTGTTAATCACTGCATGCACATTTAAAAACCTTTTCAGAATTTGCTGTGTTAAAATAGCCTTTTCTTCAGACAAAACTTCTCCACAGCCATACCACTAGAAGAATTAGGAGTATTGTTAGAGCCGGATGAATTTGAAGACCAAATAGCTGCAATAACAGCGACACATACGAGCGACAACCATCGAAAATGAAAGAGGTTGTGGACGGTGAAAAAGAGGGGAAGAACAGGAGCACGATGAATGTCGTAGCTGACGACAACTTCTGTAGCCCCGTGTTTCTGCCGACAGCTATTCGACCAATGCCCGGTCAGGAAGATGAAAGGTTTGACAGAGATGCAATGGATTAATTCCCTCCATATGGGGTTTGCAGTTTTGCAGGAAATTAAATAATTGATTTTTTGCAGCAAAAAATCAATTAGTTAATTTCCTACAAAAACGGAAGACCATACGGAGAAAACGCTTTTAAACAAACCGTTTTTTTGCAGCTGCTGCAAGAAATTTGGATTTTATTAATGTTTTAAAATAATGCGGGTGTATGTTATATCCTGTTTTACTTCTTCTTTAATGATTTTCGGGCTTGTTTTCGTAATGTAATTTTTAATGAAGCATGAACTTGTGCAGAACTACCACAACATAAGAAAATTGCATACTGTAAACCATATACATCAACCTCACCTCTGGCAATCATATTACTGATATTATTTCCATTTTCATTCCCATTCACCCTCCGCTGTTTTCCTCTATTTTGCATGTCATCATGCTTTCGTTCGTCATCCTCACCTTCCTCCGAATCTTCTTTAACGGCCACACGTACTTGATTGAACAAAATGTTCATCTAAAGTTCTAGCTTCTGCTACTCCAGGCTGCGTGCTGAACGAAGAAAGTTGGAACTGATCATCATCATGCACTGTACATCCCGGACTATTTATTCTTCCACCGCTACCTATACCGGTATCATGAAACAGTAAAGGCCAACCCTTAGATCCCGGAGCTCTGATAAAATTCCCATCTTCCGCGGCTAAATACAAGCGCATGTAACAGAAAGTAATAGTCATAGTTCGAAGAATAATAAAATTTTAAAAAAACTCGTTAATGAAAACAATCGTCATTGACAATAGTTGCTGTGTACATGCAACCAGACAAAGCCCGAATCGGTCTGATTTTGTGCTCAGGTTTTCCTATAAATTGACCGTTTTCTGGTTACACTCACTTCGGTTAAGTCGGACACCAGCCATTGTCTGTCAAAGTTGAACTCAATATCGATCTTGTCCACACACCAAAATGAACACACCACTGGCCCTCAGGTCATGTATAAAGTTATCATGACTACAAATAACGATTCCAAAATCTTCCATCTAATCTCTAAAACTCCCACCGTTGCGGAACAGAAGAAAAATCAACAACTTCCCCAGTCACTGCCGCCACCCAGCTACCACCTGCCGCCTGTCCAATCCTTGCACCATCGTCCCTCCCATCTCCATCAACCGGCCGTCTCCACCTACATAGAAAACTACAGTCGTTGTGTATTCCAATTTTTATTTTTTATATATAATTTTTATTCTTATATTTATTTTTCATTTTTAGTATATAATTTATTCAACTTTATGTATAATTTTATATATTTTATATATTTTATTTCTTTCATTCTTTTTGTACTGACTTTTTCCACTTTTTTCCCTATAACCTGCTGATTACTATAACTTCAATGGAAATTGTACCGTTTATCAAGCCGCCCCATCCTCCTCGCATCCAAAACCGCATCCAACAAAATACTTATGACCCAAAACCCTACTCACCCTCAACCTTCAAAACAACAACAACAATAATCACCTCCTCCTATTACACTCGGCCACCAGATCACTCCACCACCTCCGCCGCCAACAACAACATCACACGCACATGGTCACGATCCAGGTCGACTCGAGATCTGGATCGGAACGGCAGCGTACAACCCGCAAACCCCCGCGCCGCCGCAGTCCCCACCATTGCCGCATTTGCCTTCAGTCGGCCCGCATTCTCTCTGATCTCGCTACCTCACCGTTAGCTACACCTTCTGCCGCCCAGCTCCGCAGACCAGATATCTCGCTCGTCCTTGCCAGCCTACCATCCCGCAAAGCGTACCAGACTTTCCGCCGATCTCTCCACCGCCGTCCTTCGCAAACATCTAAATACACCTAGACAACAACAACAACATGTAGTAATAGTTAATCATCATCATCAACATCATCCTTCTGCCGTTCAGTCACACTCGCATACTCTTCATCATACTCATCATCATCATACTCATCCTAATAATCCTCATAATCGGTTGCAGACAATTTGTACTACTGTTACTACCACTAGAACCGCGACCGCTCAACGAGTTCAGAAATTAACGCAGCATGAACTATCCCAAATACAAGAACAAGAACAACAAAGAGATAGAGATAAATATAGAGATAGAGATAGAGATATAAATAGAGATAGAGATGGAGATAGAGATAGAGATAGAGATAGAGGTAGAGATAGAGATAGAGATAGAAATAGAGATAGATAGAGACAGAGATAGAGATAGACACATATACATATACATAGAGATAGAGATATAGATAGAGATAGATTGTATTATGAAAGTCAAATGTCATCAGGTACTATCCATACCAATGATAATATACAAGAAAAGACGACAATCGGTGAAATGCAACAACAAGTACATAACACGCAACAGCATCAGCATAAACGTCACAAGAGCATATATACAGTAGCAACGGCAACATCGGGTGGTGGGGGTCGGAGTTCTTCTGCATAGAATGGTGGGGCGGTGATAGTAGCGGTGGCACCGATGACCACGGCCGGGAGCGTGGGGGCGAACGCCGGTGCGGTGCGTGATGATGGGGATGGGTTTTAGACGTGTAATGACGACGGGGAGTGGGAGTGGTAGTGGTAGTGGTGGTTGGGAGGAGACTGCATCGAATGACTGGGAGGAAGTGGTGGCCATGTACTTATCGGGGTGAGGGATTGAAAATGGGGTACATCTATATTCGATAACGAAAGGGGACGGGCGGCGAGTGTCGGAATGCAAGATACTGGAGAAGCGACGGACAATCGGAAATACGTTTGAATGCCTCGGATGGCGTCGCAGAGAGGTCGCCACCGGCTACAAATGGGAAACTGGACTCAGACATAAACATAGAATGTACCATGTTGTATAGAGATGTCACGTAGTCAATGGCATGCGTAAAATTGGCTAGAATGTCCCAAATGATAATGTTAACCTCATCTCGCTTATCGATGATAGTATCGCGGAAAAGGAAGCCATAAAAGAAGCTAGAAAGAACAAAAACAATAATAGTATATTGGATTGTATTGTACTTTCATCTCCAACTTTTATAAATTTTGTTAATGGAAACTGAAGAAATTGCAAATCCTCAACGCACGGACATAGTTTTGAAAACGAGCGTTAATCTGATGATTTTAAATAACGATAAGTTAACTTTATTTTTAGAAAAATCTTTTCGTTTTTTTAAAAAACGAGGATTACGGTTGCTATGTTTTTAGAAAAATCTTCCATATGGAGAACAAGATTTTGAGGAAAATCAATTATTAAATTTTCTACAAACAGACGCAGTCTTAAATGAAGATGAGATGACGAAAAAATAACATTTAAATTAAGTGGGCGAAAAATTGAAACGCAAATGTTTTTCGTTTTTAATATCGGTAAAACACTCTTTTTTTGGAAAGTAAAAAAAATATTTTCGAAAATCGTTAAAAATCGACGATTAATGCTACTAGTTTTAGAAAAAATCCTCCATATGGAGGACAAGATTTTGCGGAAAATCTATTATTTAATTTTCTACAAACATACCCTTGCTTAAAAGAAAATGAAATGACGGAAAAAGAGAAAAAGTAGCATTTAAATTATGTGAGCAAAAAATTAAATCGCTAAGGTTTATCGTTTTTAATATTGATAAAATACCTATTTTTTAGAAAGTCAACAAAGTCATCATTTTTGGGAGAAACCATGGTTCTATTGATGACATTGCTAATAATATTAATAGTGCTCATGATAGTGTTGATAAAAATAAAGATGATTGTTTCGTTTCAATATTGCTGATAATTATTATGATACTGGTGATAATGGTAACGATCGATACGATATAGTTGATAATTATGATGGTGGTGGTGATGATGGTTTTGATCATGATCTTTTTTGTGATAGTTTATGTAAAATAGTGATGGTGCTACTAATGGAAATGATAATAGCTCATTATCATCATCATCATCATCATAGTGGCGCCGATGATGGTAATTGATCGCAAATCTGTTTAGTATTACAGGCTAATGAGTCCCGTCGGTGTAATTTTGAAGCTCAATTAAAAGTCTCCGCCACGGGTTATGTGAGGATGTTGATGCTTCTTCCAATTTTTCTGCATGGTTTCCATGGGATGTGTCACTTCGTCATCAAAGAACCACGTAGGAGGCGAGAATGCCATGATGAAGGAAGAATAAGAGAAGGGATGGTTGACGGAGAAAGATGCGGTTCTCGAATCGCTGATTTGCTTCAAAAACGTTGGAGCAGACGCTATTTTCACCTACTACACCAAGAATCCCGCTCAACAGATGCATGAAATTTGAAAATGATTTCTTTACATGCTTTTCTTTTCAATGTCTGCATACATATTCAGCGAGTGATAAGAATGAATTCTTCCAATAATATTATTCAAATCTGTTGACGTTCTCTGCTGAAGTTTTTGTTAAATAGATTGTTATAGATGAGGCTAGTGATGTATGATTGGAAGATTTGGAAATAAGAAATTTATTTGTACGGTCCGTCTCATTTGCGTAACTTGGAATCTCAATTAAAAAGTCGCCGCCATGTCGCGGAGTTCTACCAAAACGAGAAAAAGTTGTAAGGCAACAAGATAAAATTAGAACAGGAAAATGAAACAGTTGAAAACACAAAAACAGTTCATAACCCTGTACGAGATTGTTCTGATCTCTGTCAAACGTAATAGCTCACCTGTTTTGATCAGGGGTTGGTTGATCAGCGCAAATTTGCGGTTTGGGTTCTGTCAGTTCTTTGGGAGAGTTGAACGCGACTGATGAAATCTGTGCTCGTTGAAGTTTGTTGACTGCTGCGAAGCACGGGAGGTGATGAGTAAAGAGGTTTTAATCAAGGCTCTGCCATCAGCAGTTATGAAACTTGATTGTAAGAATCTTGACATAAAAGGAATGGTGCAGAGTGTAGAAGTTCTGAATCAAGAACTTCTTAAAAAGATGGGAGATAACAACAAGAGTCGTGGAAAGTATGTGGAAAGGATGATAAGGCAAGTTCCTACGAAATATTTGAGATTTGGACTGGTAGTAGATCTGAGAATGAAAAAGTGGGGAATCAAGAAAACTTGTGAATTGGACCAATATAATGAGCGAAATACCAAAAACTGGACGAACAGAGCTGACATTGTAATGGAGAATGGAATAAAACGGTTGGGCGATTCAATGATTGTACCAACACCAATGACCTTTCTCTGCAGTGTAAACAACATATATGTCCCATCCATCAACAGCGAGAAAGATATAATATGTTCATTAATTAGAGCTGAACTTTCATGCGATGAAATCGTAAACATATATCGGACAGAAGAAATGGCGGATGACGTTGTTGAAGAGCTATCAAAAGTTGGTACTATAGAGGTGCTTTTGATACAGTTGTTATCTGATTTTTGTAATCGAAGAAAAAGAGCTGGAAAAGATATATTCTTTGAAGAACTTGGCTATGGGTCTACTATCCCGATTCAATTTGAAATAATCCGGTGCAACGGAACGAATGGAGGCGTAAAGTTCTGTCGCGAAGAGAAAAATAATGAAATCCAATATAAACGGTGCATTTGACATGTCATGGTGGCGAAATGAGGACCTTGCAGATATTCAAGTACGGGAATGCGGCAGTTCTGTTGAACGTTACGTTGACCGACATGGCGACGATGAAGGAATGTTGAATCTGCTTAGAAACGAGATTGATCCTGCAGTATTGCATGATTTCATTGGATATATATCGGATGAAGAAGAAGGGGAAATTGTGGAAGGGACTGTAATGAGTATTCCTCGCGTAAATGCGTGGATTTGTAGCTGTGTAAAACTACTTATTGTGAAGGAATGTCTTGGGGGAGGTCGTCAGAAAGAATTCAATCAAATGTTTTCGAAGTATGTACAACTGGCGACGGAACATTTAATTGGGAAAATAAGAAGGTATGTAGAAGAATGGGTTCCTGAAGAGTTGAAAGTACCGGAATGTGTAGAGGGAGAGGAAGAACGTATGTTCAAAGAAATGAAACGTGACGCCACAATAATTGTTTTCACGGAAAGTCCGTAGAAAAATTTTATATCTGTACGAACAAACTGGTTTCGACAGCACATCGGAATGCCGTGCGGAATTATCCATGACTGCTATATCGCAGAAATAGCGTCTGATTAGAAAATTATTGATAAACTTGGAAAGCCGTACAACGAAGGACCAGAACGAAGTACTTTATTTGAAAATGAAGGAGGTAATGAAGTGAATGGAAGTAGGGACGAAGCTTTGGAATGACAGAACGTGTAATGTGAAATAAAATAATGTATACGACCATGTTAGGTGGGGTAATTATCTTCTTCATACCGGTCAGTATCAGTAGGTAGAGATCTGAACGAATCATTTTCCCTGTAAAAACGATTAATGTAGAACCGTTTCTTCGGCAATGAAAACTGTTCAGTGAACAAATCAGTTCCGAAATTTGACGGCAATGCATGTACAGATGAAAATATGATATCAAAATCAATGATATCGTACCACTCTCCTGATTCTAAAATATGTTCCACGGATCTTGTGTCTGCGCCATGTCTTGTGTAGTCAACCTCATCAGATGTAGTCGATAGAAGGCATATTAAGTTCAGAACTTTATCGATATTGTACAGAGGCTGAGTGGATCCCATGTATTGTACGAAAGCCAAATTCTTCCTGTCCATAGGACGGTATTTTTTCGTATGGAATAGGAGGAGGACCTTTGCTATATAGTAAACGGGACTACTTCCGTCACCATCCTTAATTAGGACGAAGCTATTCATTTTCTTCTTTCTCGGACCGAACTGAGTTGTTACAAATATGCGTTGTCTTTTACGGTGATGTGGAGGAGGACGTCTGTAATTTACAATATTTCTATAACTGTCATACTGTTGCAAAGTTGTAAGATGTACGGCAGATATGTACCCGACTTGACAAATTTCGGAGTTTGTAAGCAACAGATCATGGTTTCGGAAGTAGGTCTGAACGAGATCCGTGAAGACTGTCAGAATGGTAAGTGACAAGTTTTTCAATATTGGAGTAATAATTTTCGTTGTGGATTCGTTACACAGCCCCATTCTTTGTCTTGTGGAAACAACCTGTTGTAACGAAACAGAAATACCGTCCGGTACCAAATATGGTGATAACTGTTATTTACCTTTAGCTATAGTAGCCGTCCCAGTCGAATAAGGTACAGAAATTTGGATGGAACGTTGTTTTAGAAACGCAGCATGTGTTGAACTTCGACGTATATTTGAAATTGTTGGACCCATATTTTTCACCGTTTAATCCATTCCTGTTACCATCCATTTGGAAGTAGACCGATATGACTGTTTGAAGAATGTATTGAAGTCTTCATAAGGTGATGCATCAATAATATTTAGAGTTCCAAACCTAGAGAGGTCTTCTACCACGTGGTCTAGTAAATGGAACTTCCAATGTGTGGATTCCAGTATCGCAATGTTCCTGAAATGTTTCTTTGCATTGAAATTTGAGAATAGTAATTATGTCCCCGGTGCCAGCTATCGATTCCTGTGACCATCCGAGGAAGTTATTTTCGTATAGCAAATCTTGCAGTAATGTTGTGTAATTTGTGCAAATCTTTGTCAAAGGAGAACCATCCTGGTAACCAATGACTCTATCGATATATCCTTCGACGAAAGGCAAAACTATATGCAAACATTTATAATCTTTTACCTCCAACATTCCTCGAACTGAATTACCTAGGAAGAAACTGTTCAGCTGTTTGGAATTCTAACTTGTTGACAAGGCCAACATGGAAACCGGGTGCACCGAACTGGTTTTCTATTCCAGCAAGAAGTGAGTTAGAAGTCCGTAACAATGCCACTCGCTGTGTCCGAATTTGTTTCCCGTTCTTCCGTTTGTCCATGCATTTCATTGTTAAGAATAGACTTGAAAGATATGTCATGAAACATGTTTTGATTGCTTTAGAAGTACCGAGATTATGGTTATGCAATGGTTCATACGTAAACATTTAGAACACACCTTGTAGAAGTATGTGAAGATGTCTCTTCTCCAGCTTCTCCCGAAATGA
>JAULBU010026832.1:0-17533 GCA_032358235.1 Odonthalia washingtoniensis
CTGTAGGCCACATCATCTACTTCCTCCTGTCAGGCCATAAACGTCCCCGGCTGCCAACTTTATCACCCTACATTCCACCCGTCGGACCACCATCGTCTCTGTAGGTTGAATCATTATTAGCAGTGCGCAGGTGCGGGTAATCAACAATAATTAATAATAATAATTTAATAATCCAATTTTTACAATTTATATCACACTGGTCGGACCACCGTCGTCTCCGAAGGCTACGTCGTTTTTTCAACATCTTGTCTGTTGGTTGAGTCAATAAACCACTATTATAATAATAACATATATATATATATATATTATTTCTCTTTCTATTATCTTGAAAGACAATTGAATTAAAAGACTGATCGGATCGCGAGGGGGCCATCTGCGATTCGAAAAATCCTGGGGACTTGTCTAAACAAGACATCAGATCCTGTCAGAAAAAGGACATACGATCCTTTCTCTGAATATCAGTACACACACCATTTGGGTACCACAGACCACCTACTACGGCAGACACGTGTACAATCAAGGCTACTCTTTATCTTCCGCGACACAATACAGTAACTAACATTAGGTGTACCCCACCTACATACTACAGTAGAACGCGTGTCATATCTTGCATTCCACATACCACCAAAAGGGATTTTCTGTCTTGTATCCGCTTTCTACATTCTTCTCCTCTATAAGAATAACATTAGCACTATTCCTTTCTCTCCACTCTCTCCTCTTTAGTTTGCTTTATACAATGCTAAAATCTTTTTGATCATTGTTACCTACAGGGTGCAGTCTCTCGGTCTCAAAGTCATCAACGTTCGTACAGTTGCGAACGTCACGTCTAATCGTTTATATCATCTAATGCAGTCGGTAGTTATATATTCTCTCCTCTCGCCACTTTCATTTGCTACTTTTCTTCAGTGCTACTGTCGAAGTCTAACCCACTTTACTCACTTGCCCATTCCACCCTATTCGCTCGCCAGAACAGCTGCCTTATTACACTGCCCTATTTTGACCACCCTATCCTTCACTTACACTTACCTCGATAACTTAATATCACTACTCTACAGTAGCAACATCTTGAAACAGTACGAATACATAATCGAACCTCCTACTTGAATCTACGCCACTCACTCTAAATACTGCACTACCCACAAGGTTGATTGTACACCCTTAAGCTGCAGTATTAGTTCGTTTCTGTGTATAGTACTACATGACTTGAACCAATATACAATCCAGTTGACGTGCCGCTCCCAGCAGTTCTTGCTACAGATAATGGTGTTGGTCGAAAGACTTGGTAGAAAGCGGACTTAGGGTGGTGACGAGGTGTCTTGTATTTAATCAGAATCTTGACTGAGTTGTAATCACCTCTGTGCATCGTTTTCGTAACAGACTAGCAACCATTGAGAGTGAAGGCATCTGACTTGGTCATTAACCTCCCTGGGACGTCTCGTAGGAAGATATATGCGCCCACATCTGTTACGTGAACGTGGATAAGTAGCTGACAATCGTACCACACCTGCAGTGTCTCACCAGCGGTCAAAGATCTGACCTTCCGTTTCTTCTTCTCGTCTTCATCTCTCACCTTTCCAAAAAAATCAAATTTTATTAATTTTATCATCCAACCCACCCCACCCTTATCAATTGAGTATAAGCTAAATTAAATCCGACACATCAAATTTAAAATTATGGACAACGCGTCTACTTCCGAGCTTGGGATCGAAAAGTTTGGAGAGGAAAATTTCCACGTTTGGAAACCGAAAGTTGAGCTTCTACTTGCCTTGCGAGGACTAGATACCTATATTCCACCTGATGCTGCTCCATTAAGATAATTTGACAACTCTTTGGACGGAAAAGGCAAGATGCCAAATCTCGTGCGGTGATTGGCCTCACACATTAGTAGTAAACACCTGAACAATGTGATGGGTCTCTCCGCAGCGCTGACATGTGAAAAGCTATTCAGAAAATATTTCAGCGTAAGAAATTGATAAACAAGCACAATGCCCGCCGTACATTTTACACAGCTAGTATGAATTCTGATGAGAAGGTATTGCCTTACATAAATCGTGTCAGACATCTTTCTTCAGAGGGTAAAAGAATGGACTTAAATGTCGATGATGCAGATATAGCAGTGACCATTCTTTGTGGCCTCGCAGATCGCTTTCAGCATATTATTGTTGCGATAGATTCTGTAACTGGTGAAACAGATCAATTGTCATTGGACTTGATCAAAAGTCGTCTAATCCAGGCGGAACAGTGTTTGGACGAGCAATAACCTGTATCTCCTGATTCTCCCTTACTTAAACAGTATGATAACGGCAAGAACCGTCCTTAATTTAACTACTGCAAGAGAAATGGTCACACTGAGCATAAATGCTGACAACAGTATCCGGAGCAGAGAAATTGCGGTTTGGCAGGTCTCGTTGCAAATGAATCACCAAAGACGTTTCTGGACAAATCGGAAATTGATATGGACATATCATGTCTCATGGCTTCTAGCATGTCTCAAAAATCGAAACATCAGAAGTTTCATTGGAAAATTGACTCTGGTGCCTCGATACATATGACATTTGAAAAGACCCTGTTTACTAACATTTGATACATACGATAATCCCCACAATGTAGGAATGGGAAATGAATCCTCTGTGAAAGCTACTGGAAAGGGCAATATTCTCGTAACCAACATGGTCGGTGGAAAGCCGATGAAGTGCATGTTGAAAAATGTAATGTATGTACCGAATCTAATATTTAACTTGCTATCTGTTGGCTTCATAGAATAGGGAGGTTGCATTATTCTATTCCAACATGGAAAGTGCCAAATATCTAAAAACTGGTGTGTTATTGCAACGGGGACCCGGGGACATGGTCGTCTATATATTTTAAACATGACTTCCGCAGCACATTTGTCGTCTCAAAACATTTTTCTTGTAGTAAATCTGGACCTTTGGCATGCACACCTTGGACATGTTAATGTTGGTGGAATAAAGAGCATGATTACAAAAGAGTCTGCAAATTGTAGGGATGTCAAATCCACAAACTCTTCACGCCTTATATGTGAGTCTTGTATACATGGAAAGCTGAGTGGGGCACCAGTTCCGAAGCAAGGGAGAAGATCGCCTGGAAACCCAGATTTAGTTCATTCCGATGTATGCGGACCTATTCCGGTGGAATCCTTGGGCGGTTCAAAATAATTCCTCACATTTATCAATGTTGAATCGACAAATCGATTCAATCGATACGTTAGTGTGATTGAATAGGGTTTAAGCAACATCCATGCGTTTATCGAGTCTTTACACTATATGGCGATTTACCAGCATTTTACTAGAATCCCACAGTTGGAATTACTAACAGTGGAATTTTGATACACATGTCAAAACCAATCAGATAGGTCTCGGCGTTGTATAAATTCCACATCCGGATCGATCTGAACAATAAAAGAAAGAGCTATACATTAACAGAAGAACCAGAACCCCCAGCTTTCAGCAAACCCGACGAAGTCGAAAGACAGACTCACAACAGGACGACGAGGAAACTCAAATTCACGACACATATGGTTGACTAAAACCAACGCGTACACTCAAAAGATAATTTAGCGATTATCTGTCGACTTTAGGGGACTATTAGAAGTAGTCGCGGATACTAGCAATATCCTCTATCATTCGTCTGCGAAAGTTTCTAATTGAATTAGGAGGTTTGTAACTTGCCCCACTATACAGACCTTGTCCTATATTTATTCATTTAGCGGATCTTACTTTGTAGACTCTCTAACTTTATAATCTTTGTTTGACTTATTGCTATTTCCCAACCAATTGATTATCCTTTCAAGTAGCCGCGATTCTATAGTTAAAATTTTCTATTTAGATCTAGATCCGGCGAAACAGAACTACGCGAGCGCTACCGAAAGGCAACTGGAATTTGGTGAAACAATGGACGAGGAATATTCAGATTATCGGACCTGTTCAATCGAACACCTCAATGAAGGTATTAATTTTAATCACAAGAGTGAGAATTTTTACGATCCATATGTAGACACAGAATAGAACTGGTTGAGAAGGAGATTAATTTTCCCTTTAGAGGCAGATTTGAACGAACATCTTTCATATTTGGACGAACATGAGGATGAAGACAAGATGAACCATTTAATTTCCGAAGAATATACAGATCCTGACGACTTTCCTGCAAATAAGGAAGACTTTTATGCAGATAAATAGGATGAAATTTATTCAAAGAAATATGCAATTTCTGAACATTATTATGCAGATATGGAGGATAAAAGTCATCTCAATGGTAGTAACTTTTCAAATGTATACGGAAAACAAAACTTTAAAAAAGATATTTCCTATGAAGGACATATACATATCAGCAGTGTGTATGATGTAGGTGGAAATAATGCTGGACCACCTGATTGTAATTATTTAGAGGATGCATATGATTTTTATGATGACCCACATACCGGTACGAAGAATAATAAAATGGTTAATATAATAAATCACCATAGACCCGATGTATCACATACACACATCCAGCTGCTTACACATGAAAAAGAACAGCTCGAACATCAACTTATAAAAGTTACAACAATTCCAACAAACTGCTACAGAAATTGAGTGTAAAGGACCTGGATGAGGTATGGAACGCCCACCATGCAAATCGTTAATTCAGTAAAATGACATATTGAAGTCGAATGACAGTCATGAATTGGTAACCGAAGCATGGGATTGCGATAAATTATATACTCCGATAATTGATGATATGATACAATGTAAAATGAAATGTAAGTCACTAGTACCGTTATGGATGACCATTTACAATAAATTATCATATACTGATTACATCAAAGATCTTGAAATCACTTCAAAAGGTAATAGAGAATTATTCAATATTAAAATGCGAGAAATGTGGATGTTAGAACAAGAACATGATACCGTTAATTGCATTATAGGACCTGATGTGAATAAAGTAGATATACCACCAGAAACAGAAGGCATTACAATTGATTCCGGCAGTTACAAGAAAAGGAGAGGTAGACCACCCTATGGAGTCAGAAACCCAGTTTACATTGTCCTCAATGACTGTTTCTCTGATGATAATTCAATTCATGGATTTGACTTGACCGATGGACACAGTATTGGACCTGATGTCAATAAAACAGGAAAACCACCAGAACCAGAAGGCATTATTATTGGTGCCAACGATTACGGTTACCCATCCCTAATAACAAAGGAAGACGATGGTAATACTGACGGGACAACTTGTCAGAAGATTCATGTATACGAACAATTGGTATGGAAACCCGAAACCATAAAATCCGGATGAAGTCATGATGAAAGTAACCAAGATTTAGATGAATTGATTAACAACACAATAAACGAACCAAAAGATGAAGGCACCGAGTTGGTTCGAACCATTTGGGACCCGGACGCACCACAAAATTAAAATGATGAGGATAATGGAGTGAGGATGATGACTTCGACGGAGAATGATGCACTGACCTGAAGATGACGACCAAGATACAAAAACGACGACTTACCGTTGTTTACGATGATTATTATTAAATTGGATGATGAAATATCATATTATAATAAGAGGATGGAGATTGATAAAGGTTATTAATTGAATCTTAGTAAATGATAAACAAAAGGCTTAAATGATAATTGTATAAAGTGATGAACATGACAATAAGAGGTTGAATGAAGGGAAGAAGTAGGAAATACACAAGTAATAACACAAGTGACGATAAAAGAGGAAATAACGTAAATTAGATTGATGGATGATGATTCTATTTACACATATTGGTGGTGTAATCGTTACCGTGACTATATTAGGCAGCAATAAGTGATGAATCGAAAAGTTGACTGGAGGTGTTGCGCAGGCTGGCGGAAGTACTAGTCCATGCAGGGGAGCAGTGTCAAACATGTGGTATATTGTCAGACGGATAAACAGTTTACGGGGCATAAAAAGAAAATAAAATGTGCAGAGATGAGAAGAAAGGAAGTAAACCGGCTTTTCCAGATTCTCCCCTGATTCTCCCCTGATTCTTACCGCGAATTTATGCGTGGGGTTATCTTCTCAAGCCTGACTGAGGACATGGGTGTTGTGCCGATTTATCGCATACCTGCTGTATACAAAGAACGGTACCACAGTACTATCATAGTATGCCATTATGGTATAGGTATACTATGCAATTCAAATGAATATCTCTATTTCATTTTCCTTTTGACGTTTTCCCCTCATTGACCTCCTCCATATTCATACTTCCCTTAAAAATAAAATTTGCCTATTTGATAGATACTATATAGTATATGTACGACATATGTCATACCCCTTTTCCCATATCGTTTTATCACATTTTCTCCATTTTCAAATACCATTATGCGAAGCATACTGCCGGTATCACACACATGATACCCATTATACACAGGTATACAATCGATATTATGCGGAACATATTACAGTACATTCATGCTGCCTGCACTGAGTCAATATTGAACGGATTCCATATTCACTTCTCCTTCCTTCAAGCGTACGTTTTAATGGTGACATTCATCCAAAATACGTTCATCACAGTGCGGGTGAATTCTCACGGTCACTTTACATTCACCAAGCGCAGTTATTTGTGGCCGGGATCTACATCAAATTTCCAACATTTGCAGTTCCACCGTAAGTTTACATTGGTGTTCCTTCTGTCCGTCAAAGGTCAGTTTGAATGTATATTACATACTATATTCAACAAGCGTAGAATTTAGTATAGTCCCCGTCCACCCGATATACACATTTCGCAGTTCAAGGGCCATGTCTCTACTACGGAAAATCTACACAACATGGAATTATTTTCGTATGTGTCATACAATGACACTACAATTTTTGCAGTTCACCGGCCAGTGTTACTACAAAGTTCATTCGAACTATGAACGTTTCACACTGTATCCCATTCAAATTTCATTCAGTTAATGCAGTACACTGTGCATAGGCCCTTCAAAAAATCTGCAAATACTGTACGTGCCAATGGATGTGCCATACATATAAACTACAAATTGCGCAGATCACGTACAGTACCATTGTAACACCTTCTAAAGGTTGAGCTGTAAAGGAAATAAGGGAATTGCCTCAAACTGCACCATTTGAAATGTGCAGTCTATTTCCAAAGACACAGACGTATCTAAAGTTTGATAAGATGATGGATATAAAAGATAGCTGACTACAGCGCGCGAGTGTACCCAGTACGAGTGCGAAGTTCGTAACTATACTAACTTGGTTGACTTCTTGATTGAGGCTACTGCACCTTGATCGGTAACGACTCAAAACTATTGAGTTTTTAATGAATTGTAAGTAAGAAGAAGAGAATTTCAACGCCCTAATTACAGCCAGTAGTACTTGAATGCTGAATCTAGTACTCATGTACTGCATCAGGTTCCAGCCAGGTTGTCAGTTGGTTCCAGTATTGCACAGTAGTATGTAACTATTGTGATATAGGATAACTAGGTTTAAGTGACTACTGTATGTTAATCAAATGGACACGAAGTTGGGAAACAACCTGACTTTGAATCTACACCTTCAGGGGAAAATATTGGTCCAGTCAACAGCAATGCACTAAATGAAGGTATGCGAGCTGCGATCAGTGGTCAACCTATTAAAGTTTCTTTCACGCTTACTTTACTACCGATAGGTCATGAGCAGGGCATATACATCAGACACCATTTACGTACAATACGGTATTTAGATGATCTAGTACATGTGACATCTAACGTTACATCATACAGGAAACCATCAGGTATAAAGACAATAAAAAAGGGACACTCAGAAACGTGAAAGTAGCGTTGAACAGAAAACAATACATATTATTCGGACAGAATTGAAAAGAAACAAATTATATCATGTGATCGTCGAAGAATTAGAAAGCACGTGCCACCGAGTTGAAAAGCAGTTATATGGCGATTGCGTTTTTACAAGAGGTCTCACCTGGGTATAACAAAGCGTTGGCGAAAGTATCAGAAGAGATGGAAGGTAACGTACGAGGTGGGCAGAAATGAATAACCGATATTTGAATGATGGCAATATATGGAATTTAACTTGGGAAACATGTAAATGGATAAAATTGAATCATGTTTAAATTATGAAAGGAGAGAAGTCATTCTTTCTGTGTCGTAAGTGTTGCATGGTAAGTGAATTTAAGAACTATTATTACTATGCAGTCGAAACGTATTATGTGTAAATTTTTTGAAATAAAGTTAATCGCCGTCATGAAACATCGCGGTAAAATTGTCTCAACACCTACACAATAATATCATAGCATAAAAATATTCGAAATATAACATCCTCGGTGATTGAAAAAGACGAAAATAAACATCTGCGGTAGAGCTTTGAGCAACTTCATGAGAAAGTACTGTCGTAATCCGCTACACTAGGTTACCAAATTGGGTTTAAGAGCATTACAATGTCTGACCGGGAGGGAAATGGTATCAATGAAGTTATTGAGCATACTATGAAAAGGAGAAAAAACTGCGTTTTGAATTGGCAATGGTAATTTTTATGTTTAAACAAGAGCAGACTGAAATTGTTGGAATTCTGGAAGAATATAACCGTATGAAAATGGATGGTGATGAACCAGCTGGTATGTACAGCGGGAATGTTAGAGGGATGAAACATTTCCGACGCAATTTGGAAAATTCAGCAAGTGGCCAGTAGCTGGCGGATATTACCATGGTTCGTGACATGGTTATACAGATCAAGATCAACTTTTCAAGTTACAGTCCGATTTTATTTCCTATAATTCCACATAAGAGGGGTGGTGGATGCAACAAATTGTGAGCAGTAACGAGTTGTCGTATATACATGAAATTGGTAGCATTACCAATTGGTCTTACACCTTCACAAAATGTTGCATTCATATTATTAGAACCTGTTCAAGGCTCGTAGTTTCATCATCTTTTTAGGACGACGAGTAATCTTATTCGTGAAAACGTCTGGATTGGGCCGATGGTTTAGAACGGTATGGTCGGGCTGCTCGTAATTCTATTTTTATCGAACTTGATGTGTCACTGTGTACCATGGCGACCTGTTGAGAAGGTAAGATTAAACGTTGATGTGAGTCTTGCTGATCAGAAATGGGTATTCTGTTTTTTGGTTCCATCTTGACGATCAGGTATTGCTATTGCGACTAACCACGCTCTAAAAGTTTGTAAACATCTGAACGTAAGAATTTTACATCTTCCGCTACTGCCTCCGTTGGAAATTGTATTTTCTCGGCGAAGGCTTGCTTAATAGCCGTACGTTCGTTGTGGAGGTTCTTAAATTCCTCCTCAAATTCGTGCTTGAAGGTATTTTCCTCACCCAGACGTGATTATTAGTCTGTTACTCGTTGTTTGAGATCGTCGAATTCCTCATCGCGTATGCGCTGTATGATTGCCTCGTTATTCATTTGGCCACCAAGTGGGGTGGGATTGCCCACTGAACTGGTTCTAGAAGCTACTCGAGATGCATTACGCAAACCCGCGGGTGGGCTGTCCGTTACTGGTCGTGTTATTCTTCGTCCGGGCTTCGGAATGCCCGTTATTTGGTTTTTGTTCATTTTGTTGTCTTGTAAAGTGTTGATCTATTGCCACCTGAGCTATTTCTAGGCTGGGAGACCAGATTTAGTGCAATACACCCCAAAAAGAGGAGCTATTGTATCACTAAATGAAGTTCGAAATCCTTCGTTCCTTCGTTCCAAGTAACTCTTGTGATGCTTGCACTCCACCAAAAATTGGAGGAAGGGAATTTAATGTCGTAGGTGGCGATATATTTGTGATACCGCGGGGACAGTCGTCCGTACTTCCGGGTGCGACTCCGAAAGGAGGGACGAAATCTAGGCAGACGATAGTCTGGGGCGCTATTGAAAGTCGGTCCATTTGATTTCTGGTAAGGTGACGAGAACCGTCCGAATAATAGTTGCATTCGAGAGGCGCCGATACAGGACGTCGCTTGTAATGCGAGGCGGAACAACTCGCACGCGCGAAGAGGTGAACTTACCGTAGCCAAATGAGCTTCGTATTGGATGACGAACGCAAGTTCGGGGGCGATTGAATTCTCGAAGCTGCTTTTCTTTATTAAAAATAAAAGAATCGTGCTGTCGAGGTTGTAATATAATTAACTCCAGAGAGGAGGAAATGAATCACTAAAAGGAGTTCTTGATCCTTCGTTCCGAGTAGCTCGTTTTTGTGTTTTCACTCCACCAAAAAGGGGAGGGAGAGATCCTAATTCGGTCTTTGATGTTGGTGAAGAGAGTCACACGCAAAAACTCCTTAAGTAGGCTCCACCTGCTGCCGAATGGCAGTCGAGGATGCTGTACAAGGTAGCGGAGCAGGAGCCACAAGTACAGTGTAATGGGTAATAATGTCCTAAATACACGAGGCGAATGTGAAAAGCCAGACAGAAAATGCGGTCCTACACAAAAGAAAAAATATGACAAAAGTCACTAAAAAATACACGTGTCCAAAAACGAATTGCATCACAAAGGTCCCCTTAAGTAGGGTCTACCTGCCACTCAAGAGGTGGGTAGATGGTCGTGCTGTAAGCATCGGTCAGCGAGGCTGCGCATACTGTACGCTGCAGTCGAAAAACACGTGGCGAAGGCGTCAATGGTCCGAACGCTGAAAAGATTGAAAACGTGACTGAATGTCATGGTGTTTCGCTTTTTCGTGACTACATGTGACATTAGTCACGATTTGGCAGGTATACTACTGACTCGACACTTGAGCGCAAAAAACTTTTCACACGTGTTACGATCAAATGCACCACAATGTCATTATCTTTGAGCAAATCAATTTGAACTATAATCTATCAAAATGGCGGAATCTAAAGCTAAGACAAAAGCTACAACCATGAACATCAAAGAGCTCAAAGCTGTATCCACCGCTCTCTCCTTGCACTCGATCACGAGAAACGGCGCAGCAAGGCATAGGGTCTTATTACTTATTGACTCCGCAATGGTGCTGGGCGCTCTCGCAAAAGGCAAATCATCCAATTTCATTCTTTTGGTACGCTATAAAATTCAGCTGCCATCTCATTTTCGCAATCATTTCTTCCTGTCTTCCTTCATGTTCACTTTACGCACAACCCCCATTGTTAATTATTTTCGGTCACAATAATGCACGAATGAAATCCAATAGTGCAACCTCTCAACCTTAAAAGTTCCGCTACTTAACAACGTTCCCTATGCACCCTCCTTGGCAACTATGGCGACACGGTTCGTAAGGTTTCAATGAGCCTGTAGTCAAAAAATCGAGGTAAAGTGCTTTCAAATGATCAGATGTATGCTCAAATGAGGATACATCCGATCATGAAAGGTTATTATCGTAGTTATTCTTGTAAAAAGTTAGTCCTACTTCAGTTGAAGTCAAAATTGATGAAACCTTCTAGTCGGTTTAATGTTTTTGTCAATCTAATATTAGCCACACTAATAAATATTAAAGTTTATAAATTGTTTTTAGAAATATTACAACGTCTCATTAACCAATGATTGGTTGACAGTACAGTAATTGAAATAAATTCTGGGAGAATTCATTGATTTAAATAATTTACCTTGCGCGCCGTTTTACTAAGCCACAAATGGCGAACTGTCAGTTGCTGGGCTGAGAAGTGGGCAGATCGTCCTATCCTCCGAAAAGGCGGGTAGACAGGCTACGATTAGTGCGAAAAGCTCCTAAAAGCCTCAGGGTGCCTAAAAGGTCACCCCGTCCCAAACCCTGAACCGTCCACCTATAGGTCCTCACTCAAACATTAAAAATAAAAAGGAAAGGATATATGTATGTATAAATAAAACCGAGGTATATATACATATACATATACATATATAGGCAGCTGATATGCGGCGCAGCCGTGGTACAGGGAAAATATCCCAACTTTGAGGTGTTGATAGATTGTAGATGTACCTGAGCTCGTGCAGTTGCGCTGTGACATGCTGAAAATACGCAAGAAAGACACAAATTAAACCAAATACGTGAGCCGTGTAAGAGAGAAAAAACATGATATTCGTTATCCAAAATGAAACAGAAGCGGGAAAGACGGTGATCGTGAATAAATCAAAGGGGGATTAATGGTTGAGGGTGATATTCATACAGTACGCGAAGGCTTATCTGCAGGATCAAATTGGGTGCGCACATGCATGATGGTCGGTCGAATGGATTAAGACAGGGCGAGTGCGGCAAATGTGTGATATTGGATTAGCATACCGAATTTGGACGAGCGGCCCTTTGTCAGAGCACCTAAAGTGACAGATGAATCAGTGAGGAGAATTACGTGATGACCCGATGCACCTTGTCTCGCTAGCCAGTCAAGGGCTAGAACGGCCGTTTTTCTTTCCAGCTCATTGATGTGGTCGGTTGTAGATACTGAGTGATGCTTTCCAGCTCGCCACTTGTGCTGGACTTCTGTTCTCCAGTGGTGTGCTTTTATAAAATGCTCGAGGTCGGGGTCCGAAGTGGGGGTATGGTTTCTGGATGCTATTCGGCGTTGTGCCTTTCACCAAAGTAGTTGAGTTATTGAAGGAAAGGTGTGGGTATAAACGACGGCTCCTGCTGATCTTGATGCATCGAAAGCAGCGATCGTGCAGAAGGTTGGCGTGTTAAATGTGATAGCGCATGTTGGGATGAGAGTGATGAGGTGACGTAATTCTTTTCGTTGGGAGGTTGAGGGTTGGAAAGATGTTACTTGAAGGGGGGATGAGGATGAGGGCGGTTGTGGTTTAGGATACCGGAAGGCAATGTGAAGAGTGGAGAGTAAAGGCCTCTGCATGATTTCCGGTCATACAAGTTTTCCAATCTAACGCTGCCAGGTTTACACGGGGAGGAGATCGGTTGTATGTTGGTCGATATCGTGAAGTAGTAGGTTGATTTTTGATCTGTTATGGGAGACGGTGGTTGAGCAAAGATCGATATGTAAACCGATAAATGTGATGGAGGATAAGACTGGCGCGTTGAACAGTGATGATTTATTTATGCTTATGGGAAGCCCGAAAGAGGTAAGGAGCGTTCGTAGGTAGCGGTACCATTTCATGGAAAGTGCAGGAGGCCATCTTTTCAAGAGAATGGAGATGTCGTCAATTGTCTGGCATACCAGGGGGTTTTCCTTTGTAATTGTGAAGTGGGCTGTTGGAAAGTTAAAGAAGTTTGGTGTAGGCTATATGGGGAATGGGAGAGCGGTTTGTTGAAGGAGGTGGTGTTATTTGGTGATTATCTGGGACACCACGGTGCGCGCTAAGGTGACGCTCCAGGAGAAGCCCATGGGTAGGGCGGCTTGGCGAGGTCGCAGGAAAATAGGTAGAGAAGGATCTGGAATTTTGAGAAAACGTTGGAGATATGAATGGAGGTTAGTGGGAAGGTCAGTAAGAAGGATGGTAGGGAGAGGAAAAAGATCTGCGAGGGCTTTAGTAAGAATAAGGCTGTGAAAAATGTTACTGATTTCGAGGAAAAAGCTGAAAGGGGATCGGATACGGGTGATATTTGGTTAAATAAGGAAGGGTTGAGTGAGAGCGGTGACGGAGCAGGTATGGAGAAGGAGTTTGAAACGAGCAGCCAAGATATCAGACGATCAGATTCTCGCTTTTTGAAACCGCGAAGGAGGTACTTTCTAATTTGGATGCGAATGATGATAATGGCCATGTTGCCTCAGAATCCAGCCTCCAGAAGAGCAGGCCTGCTCTGTGTATGTGTTCCAGGAATTTCGATTATGCATATGTTTCCACGTATATTCTGGGGGTTGGGAGTTGTGAAGGGGTGGTGAGGGCAGATAAGATTAGATTTTCGAAATTGGCCGCAAATTCAATCGTGGTCGCTTTGTGGAGTAACGGTGTAGAGTTATCCATTTTCGTACCATGGAAGGGTGGGGAGCGGAGCGCGGGTGGAAAGGTTAGAGATGGGGAAAGATTGGCTTAAAATCCCGCGCTCTAAGAGCGCTTCCGGTGGTAGGATAGGTTGAGAAAAAAAGTGGACGTCTTCGATGTGGTTATCAGCGGCGAGGGGAGGAGAGAAAATTTCTTGATGTAGAAAGGTGGGAAGACGGTTATGGTCTGATGAGAGGGTAATTGAGTGTATTGGAGTGGTTAATCGTTGAATATTTAGGATTGTTTGGAGCTGGCTTTTTTGTTTCTGGTTATTGGGAGGCGGCCGGTTGAGGTGTCGGCCCATGTATAGGGAGTTGATTGCATTGGTAAATTCGTCGAAAGGCTTTGTATGTTGCGGATTAACAAGAGATAAAGGTAATTTTGTTAGTTGGGAATAGAGGGGAAGGGGAAAGAGAATGGTTAGCGTTAGCGTTAGCGTTAGTTAATATGTTAGGGGTAGCTCGGGCTTTTTCTTTTGGTTGTGTTTGCTGCTGAGGTGCTCTGTGTGGAGATTGGTTTTGTAGATGCGGGCTACGTTGACGTTCGTTATTCGTTCGAAGCTCTGGATTGTATCTGTCGCGTTGGGGGATTCGTGAAAGTACTCCCATGCTTCGAAGGATGACGTTCTGTCTGGAAATTGCCTTGAGGTCATCGCTGTTTCGATTCGCATGATGAAGAACAGGCGTCGGAGAATGACTTCTAGGCATAGTTGTTGTTGAACCGCGTCGTACGGTGTGGGGTAGGTCAAGAGAAGGAGATGAATCGCTCGTGATATTGAAGAGGCTTCCATCTCCTCATAGGACACGCGAGCATCCGCTGTGCGGCTGTTGTTGCGGAAAAGTTTTGGACATGCTGAACTATTGTTAGGCCTGAGCTGAGAAGTTGGGCTAGGATTTCGGTGGCAAGAGGCTCTTCGATTTGGAGAGCACGTGCCGCCTGGTCTTTTCCCGCATAATTTTAGAGGGAAGCTTTGATTTTGTAATCACGTGGTGGTCTGTGTGTTTTTTCTTTCTTTTTGGGAGGGGAATTGAGATCAGCGTCACTGTCATCCTACTTTGAAGAAATAGTGTCTATATGGTATGTTGTCCTGGTGTGGGAAGAGTGGGGTGGTGGACTCATTTGATGTATTTTGAGGATTGTATGCTTGATAACAAATATAAATGGCGTTAAGTACTTCTGGTGTTGCTTCTTGGGATTGCAGAGGAGGACGGGGAGCGGATTTGTCTACCTGCTCGTAGTTAAACAACACGGCCCACACTTGCGTAGGATATCGTTTTACAATTTCTTGTAGGTTTTCGTATGGTGTGGTAATGATGTCGGAAAGGGAAGAGGGAGGTATCATTGAAGTCGTGTGGAGGTCTTCTTGTGCATGGGAAAAAACTGGAATGTTAGGGGTAGGATTTGGTGAATTGGAGATATGTTGATGGGAAGAGCGGGCCTGTTCCTACGAGCGGCGGCGGGAAGGGTGTCTGGTTCACGCTTGTTGGTGGAATTATCGGCATTTGAATTTATATATAAATAGTGGAGGGAGCATGGGGAGAGGGTGAGGGTTGTTGGTAGGCTTTGTGCTTGGGACGATAGGAGTTGGAGGCAGTGTCCTTGGGTTACTTGCAAGGTATGAAACGACATTTGGCACGTTTTGTGCTGTCGGGGGTAATTCTAGTATTTTCGTGGCAGTTGGGATGTTGTTTGGGGAGGCGTGTGTGCAATTTGTGCATTTGATATTGATGGGTTATTTACGTTTTTAAAATACCAGGGTTGTGTTCGGTCAGCTGCCATTTTGTGATGATTCTATGTGAATATTCAGAATGGAAGGGTTTGATATTTTGGGACGGTGGAGATGAGTCTCCAGTTTGTGTTGAGATTCTTTAAGGGCTGAGGTAAAGGTGCAGATGTTGGTCTGTGGTATGGAGTGAGTTGTAGTGCCTTGGATGGAGGAAATTTTGGGTTACTATGGGTGGAAAGATGACTTTTATGGTGGCATGGAGGGACGAAAATAAAAGGGGAGAAATGGTCGGATGTTAGCATGCAGGTTAGCGGAGGGCCGAATATTAAAAATTTCTAGCCGTTCGTTGTACGGAGTTTTGAAGGAGATGTAGGTAATTGATGTTAGTCCGGGATGGGTTGTTTGATGCTTAAAAAAGCGGGACTGAAAGAAATGAAGATGATAATTATGAAGATAACTTGTCAGTTTGTAGGCATGGACAGTATTTGTTAGTTTGGGTGGCGGCTTACAACGTGGCTTATGTGGATTTTTTGACCTGATTAGTTCGTATGTTCATGTTGTGGATTGGGTGTTCGTTTTTCGCGGTTGTTGGATTCTTTAATGCGTCCAATAATGCAAAAATGTAGCTGTTCATATTTTCTTATGAAGAGTTGATTTCATAAGCCTGTGAGACGTGATTCCAACCAAGCTTGGTCATAGGTGACGTAATTTTTGACTGATTTTAAGGAATTCCAGCGTACTCTGATTGCGATTTGGTCTACTTGTATTTGGTTAATAAAATCTTCAGTCTTGTCACCAATTCGTGGTGAATGAGGAATGAAGTGGGCTTCCTGTAGGCTGAAGAAGGCGGACGCATATTAAAAGGCTGAACGATATTGTGGGTAAGTAATTATTGATAATACTCGTGAAGTTGGATTTTCTGCTTGTAGAGGGAATAAACGTGCGCTATGATTTAGAATTGTAATTCTTTTGGAACAATTAAAGTTAGAAATTGGTATTGAAAAATGTGTACGTGGTATTTTGGCTGGAAAAGTATTAATGCGGGTATACCAGGTGTGAAGGATTCTAGTCGTACGTCACCAGGGAGTACTACATCTTTCCAAGTGAGTAAAGTACCTCCCTTGCGCGTAAATAGGCTTCAAAGCTGAGCGCTACTGCGATTGCAGATTCTAGTTGACGTTTCTCTATTAAGACTGCAAAGACGGCTGAGTTCAGTTGAGATTTCATCAATGTAGCTGAGATGGGGGTTTTTTCGTTGTCCATCCTTTGAGGTCCCGGTGGGATGTATTTAAATGCGGCTTTATCTGGGGGCTACGATGTATAGCATGGACAAGAGTGCCCCCATCTTTGATCGATTTCCTGGGCGCGGGTTGACATTGTACTATTCTTGGATATATTCCGCAAGTACGATGTTCGCTGCATGGGGAATGTGAAGAGGTAGATCTTGATTGATGGAGATAAACGCGTTGTAGGCTGTGTTGTAGATGATGAGCGTTTTCGGGGCGAGGGTGGACTTTGAGAGTTGATTTCGTTGCCAGTATTCCTCAGCCGAAGGTGGCAGTATTGGATACGGAGATCGTTGAAGAGTAACGTGCGGAGTTGGAAGGGAAGGATGGGTGGTGTAGACATGGGACTGGAGGGGAAAGGAAAGTGTAGCTTTTGTTGAAGAGCAAAAAGGGACGTAGAACGACGCGCAGGACGCAAGTAAGACAGGTACGATGTTCGCGGCGAAGATGGTGATGGTGGTGTGGCGCTGCGCTCGGTGTTCGGTGCTTGGTCTCTTGTTCGCCGCACGGCTAGTCGCTTGGTGAACTTATGTACTGTACGTCAAGGTGCGGTTTTCGGTTACTTGGCGGATTCTTGGTCGGTGACTTGTCGTTTATCCTGTATTTTGCTCTTTTCGCTCGCCAAGTGTTTTTCGTGCCACTTTATACAAAGGGTCTTTTTGTTCCTCAAAAGATCTA
>JAULBU010026843.1:0-17530 GCA_032358235.1 Odonthalia washingtoniensis
CGCTTGTACCATCGATTTCGTCAGTCCGTCGCGATGTTGAATTCAGACCTGACTAGACCGATGTTCGAAATTCGCGGCGCTTAAATCCCTGCCGCGCGGCTGCGACGTCGACCATCAACATTTTCTCAAAAGTACGGGACCCTTTCGATATTATGTAAAGAAGGTACCTACTGTCTGTGAAGGAGTCTAGTTGTACATCGTGTTTGAGAATTGCGCTCAGTTTGTGCGTTAAGCTGAATGCGCTGTCTAATAAATCGGAAAACGCGATTACTACGGCGGCTATCGCAGAACGGCATAATCGCTTCTACTTGTAGGACTTAAACGTGATGGTGATCGTATTTTCGTTCGCGTCTGATAAGAAGAGGATGTAACCGAGTTGTGACGATAAGTCCAAGTTGTTGCCAAACGAGGCATCGCTGTACCCGATGACTTTGACGGTAGTTGATTCGAGCGTAGGAAAAGAAATGTGAATGTCGTTCCTTTTGGCATATTACGATATGCCAAAAGGAACAAAACTTATCGCCTTGTTTAAATGTTGGATCAATGTAGTTGGAGAATTCATGTAAGTTGTTTTTGTAACTCGCGCTAATCGTGAGATTTCATAAATGCAATCTGGTTGTGTATGCGCGATCCATGCCAATCTCATTCTCATTGACCGAAACGTGGTGAAAGTAGCATCATTCCCCAGAAATTCCAACTTGTTCATATAGTGCCGTTGAGTTTGCTGGATACTTGAGTCGTCGTTGAATAGGAGGCGAAATACCAGAACAGTCGCAGGGTAGTTGTGATGCTGGTTTCATTTCGAAAGTTTGTTCGGTTTTTAGCGAAGGTTTTCGAATCGATTCGATTCCCGCTCGCAGAAGATCATTCACACACGTACCGGAGATACCGCAGAGTTGATTGTTTTGATGTAGGTAGAAAACGGATGAATCTGATTGAAGTTGTTTCATTTGTAGGTCAAGCAGGTGGTGACGTTGTAATTTTTCACACCATAGATCGCCTGATTCTGATAGGCCATACAAAGGTTGTAATATTTGCATTCACTCGTCAGGCGATAAATTGAGTTCAGGTACGTTGGAATCCAAAAAAAGATCTCTTGTCAGGGGTATTGCTGATTGTAAATGCGCCTGGGTGACATCGGAGGTCCAAACGGAAAACCCATCTATCGATGCAAGCGCAAGTAAAAGGCGGATTGACGTAGGTTGGAATTTTTGTGACGAGTGGGCCATACAGCTTTTAAGCTTATCTCGATGGACACCGATCACGAAACGCGCCTTTTGTATCACGCTGCAATCGATTGTTGACTTTGGCGTTGAGACGAATCTTCCGGGTAACACGTTTGCGTCTTCCGGTACTTCTTCCTTGACGATGACGCGAAACATTTTTCGTTCAATTATGCTGGAAATATCGTCTTTTCTTGCTTTTAGAATTGCCGGAGTTTTTCTTTGTGGATCCTTAAGCGGAATAATTTCCTAGAGGAAGACGTCATCGCTGTACGAAGGAGTACGATCAGACGTAAATGTTGCTTTTATCGTCTTTATAAAAACGGTTGAAATGCTTCTGAGAAAGATGTACGGCTTGATTTGAGAAATTGAATAAGGTCTGGCCTTTTTGCCGTGTTGGTCAAATATATGTACCAGTTTACTTGTTCTATCTAAAGATGAATCCTTAAAAGGTCCGAGGAATTCGCGATTCTTCTTTGAATGGCTCTTTTTGCGCCAGACTAGAATTTCATCACCATATTCATAAGTTGCGTCCGTCGCTCGCGGAATATTCTGTCAAAGTACTCTCTTGAATCTCATCTTATCCATTAGATTCTTCATCTCGCTTCTTGCAATCAGGACTACACTTGCTCTTTCATCAGTTGTCATCCGTCGGTCGTATTTCTCCAGTATATTGATGCGGGGGTATTCCAAAAAAGTAGAGCTGACGGGACCAGGCCATCCGTACCGGCGGTGTTATTCATCGCTTTGGTTGCAAGGGCAAGTAGTAGATCTAAATCGCTTTTCGGATGGTCTATTGCAAGTTTTTGCGCATGGTTGTACGGATGGGTTTGTGGAATCGTTCACAAATACTGAGGCCGTTGTGGGCCTCAATTCCCGTGCGTTCCACATTGATTCCGTCAAGATAAGCTATGAGGATAAACGATTCCCAAAAGTTGCTGCCCTGGTAAACGATGATTCTATTCGGTAAACCAGTCTAAACTGTAGTCCAATTGCGGATTAGCGCATGCCAAGCGGTCATTGTCTCTATATTCTTGAGTCTTGCAGCGACCGAAAACTGCGTTCCTTCATCTATGATATGAAGGATGCTGTTCTTCTTTTTCTTTATGGTTTTGTAAAACACATCCATGAAAATTGTCTCATTAAAACAAGCGCTATCAGAGCTGAAGGAAACTCTGAAGCGTAACGGCTAGGAAGCGATGCTTTGGCAGGGGTCGCATCGCTTTGTTATGTCGTTAAGAATTTCAGAGTTGAATGGTCGGCTTCTGTTGGATTGGTGCGTCTTAGGAGGTTCAAAAACTTCGCAGGAGTTGGGTAGAAGAAAGAGTGGTGAAGTCTCTAAAGTTCACCAGTTGTAAAGTGCGTGCTGAATGTTTTTTAAACTGAGTGGCGTGTGAAGGGGAGATTACGAGCTCCTGAAGATGGGCATGAACCATTCTTCTAGGTAGTAGACTTTTGATTGGACAGTGATTTGTTTACGGCGAGCCAGCTTGCCGTTGATATTTTCTATCATCTGGTTGTTAAGGTCTAGGATATTTAGTCCCAGAAGCGGTGGGACGTCGGCGTCAACGATGTCGAGGCTGACCTGTATGTTATATGTGGAAGCCGGGGTGGCAAACAGAAATGTTGTAGATCCGAGGGAGTTTTTTACTCTATCCCCGAATCTGAAAGAAAATTTAGAGGTGGATCACATGCTTTTAGTGTTGAAATACTTGTAGATCAAGGCGAGGGAGGATGTCTCGATAACACTACGAGGTGCGTCACTGTCCACGGAAAATGAGGGGGGATAGTTTGCAGATAGACTGGATATGTGGGTGGCAAGGTTCACTTTGTTGCAGTCTATCAATTCGTTTGCGTGAATAGTGGTGCTCTTGGTGTTGGTTAAGCTCGTGTCGAACGGTTGGATGGCTTCAGGTTGAGTTTGAGTGAAGAAGGAGTGGTTGACGTTGGCAGCGATGATAGATAAGTTGAAGTTGATACGGTCTGCTTCTTCTTCAGTCGTTGCTTCCGTTGGGGTTGGGGGATCACTTCTGAATTGAAAGTGTCAGATTCGTTGTCGGTGTACAATTCGTCTTCGTCGTTGTATTCGATGTTGGCGTCGGTTTGACTTAGGCATCCTTGCTCGACGCCGTTTTGCCAAGTTTGAAAGGATGAAGACGGATTTTCACCGTTTTTCAATCTGGAGGCTATGTAACTCTTTTTTGCACCCGGAGAAAAACGATGCGATGGTGCTCAGAGTGTGAAGATGCACTTATAGCAGGATGGTCGTGCGGGATTGAGGCTGTTGGATGACTGTCGGTTTCTACCCTATTTGGTGTAGCGTCTTGTATCAGGTTGAGGTCGGAAGCGGTTATTTTGTCTTGAGTTGGGAGTTAATGCTTGATAATGGTTTCTATTGTTGAAGAGTCTGGTCGTTCGGTTTGCGTATTGACCAAAAAGGGTCAGTCGAGCTGTGTCTGCGGTTGGGTTTTTGGCGAGGTTGATTTCCTTTTCGAGTGTGATTGAATGCACCAGTGCCGTTTTCAACGTTTGAAAGTTGTGGTTGCTGCTTATGAGGTTAGTGTGGGTAATTCGCCCATTCGTAGGAGGAAACAGGTAAACTTAGAACTTCGAGTTTGTAGGTATCGTTGCGGTAGATAGAGATGCACTGAGGATTCAGCTTATTGATGTAGGCGCAGGTCTTGGAGAGACCGATATTTTCATCAGTGATTTCGTTTTCTGTCATAAAGTATCGTAGCTCCAGGCGTTCCAGAAGAAGTTGAACTTCCTTCTGTCGGTCTGCCGAATCAAATTCATTGATCATAACTTGTTTGATTTACGAGAAGGACATAGCTGAGTCGTAGTTGGATAGGTAGAAGGTTCTGGCTGGTTCTTTCAAGATGTTTACAAAGAACAAGGCTTGCATCGCGTCAGACAAATTCAGTTGGATGGCTTAAATCGAGTAGTCACGAATTCTGTTCGTGATACTCTCATCAATTTCGCCCGAAATCGTTTTCGATTTGAAGTTCGACGCGATGGATTGGGATATCTGGTCAGCGTTCATGTGTTGGAACGTGGTTTCTTTATCGTCTTTGTTCAGTTCTTGTATAGCATCTACCTCGTGGCGTCGTTTCACAGGGTTCAAATAGGGTTTCTGGGTGCTGTGAAGGCCGCGGTGGTGGTGTTGTGCGGGTTGAGGCTGTTCTTGTAATTCTTGGCGGTCGTTTGCTGTAGAGGGTGTGGGAGGCTGCATTGGTGTTTTTGGAGAGGTCGGGTCTCTTGCGGATGGTTGTTAGGGCATGGTCGGTATCGGTGGGGTACGTGTTGAAGATGGAACAATTGATGTTGAAGGTATCACGGGTGGTGCGGCAGGTGCGGGATGTATTAATTTCATCGAAGGTTGGCGTGGGTTGATTCGCACGTTTCCAAGTAAACCTGGACGAGTTTGTGTAAGTCACTACTCGACCTCTGTGTCATTGATGCGAGCCAGAGGTGAGTAATGAGGGTGTCGTTCCTGATATTTTCATCGCTAAGTTTTAGTGGCGGTATTGTGGTCAGTATTGCGTCAAGGAGACCATGAATGTCCGCAATGTCTTTTAGCAACCCGACCGGAGCGAGTGGTATTGAAAAGTATGCGTCGGTGAAGAACTCGCTGTCGGGAGGTAAAAGGTCCTTAAATTCTCGTATTAATCCAACACGGTCTGGCGGGAGTTCTTCAATGGCGTCGTCAAATATTGGATAATCGCTAAGAAAGGTTTTACCGGCTTGAATGAGGTTGGTAGCTAGAGCTGTTGATATTCTTATGCTTAGCGTCCGTCGCACGCAGCGTTTGTAGCGTGTAATTAAGTCGGGTTGGGAATATCTGGGAGCAACCAGAGCGTTACATGGGGATCTTGGAGAATCGGAAGAACCGCCTCGCTCCTGGATATCAGGGTCCATCCTTTCCCTGACTGCTCAGGTTTCGGGTGGCGTTTTGTTTTGAGTGATTCGTTCTTAGTGCGTGCTGAGGTTGCTTGTAAATTCTGTTTGTTGCTTAATTGATGAGACGGGTTGCGTGGTAGATGCTTTTTTGGTATAGCTAAGGTAAGTATGAGAAAAGAGTGTTTTTAACGTACGTTGTTGTTTTTTTGGATGATTGTTTGCAGAGCGTAGATTACGGTGTTCGGTGACCAGATCCGAATCCGGATTGTCGAAGGACACTAGTTGGTACGAAGCGGCTATAATCAAGACTATGGCAATTAGTGTCGGTTGGTTGATTATAGCCACGAAGGTATACAGGGTGTATGCGCGGTGTACTGTGGATGTGGATTTTGTAGTGTGAGTTTTTGCAATGTGGATTAGGTAGGATACAGTACTTAGGATATTCAGTTACCGAGGTCTTGTAGTAATTAACGTGGGCTAATGTGAAACGTACTGTAGTGAGATTCTGATAGGGGTAGATAACAGTCTATGCGGATATAAAGGTTCGGCGTTTGAGGAGATGATGTGTTGTACTGGTGAACGTGATTGTCTGTAGGGCAATTGAAGGAGAGGACGATGATTGATTCACCACCAACCCCGGACGAAGTGTCATCCAACAGCTTGAAGAAGAAAAATCTCAACCGTGACCTTCTCCTTTCACTGGTAGCGATGTTTGACACTGAAGAATTCAAGGAAAAGTTCTCGGTCTCGCTCCTCCATTGGACACAGTTCTTCAAATGGATGTTACATAACGCCAGTACCGATGTGGCTAAAAAGGTCGTGGAATTAGTCACGGAGAGAGTGTCACGGAAGGACGTTTCAAATGCTTAAGAAGAAAGTCAGCCATCAGATAAAACGGCAAATGAAGTGGGGACCACGTTTTTGGTATGTGCAGGAACGCAACAAACAAGAAAAATCCTTCGTTCAGCTTTGGCTGTTGCAACTTTCGCCGTAACGAACCCCCGAATTTTTCAATGTTTCCAAATAGCGTTCAACGATCTCAACATTTCCGTCCGTTTTCTGAATGGTGCAAGTCACCTTCAGATGATTTTAGGTCCAGTAGCAATTTCAGTGCGGAAGAACTCACCTATCTCAACTTGCTTGATGACTGAACCAACAACCTTCTAATGTATTCTTACATTCCATGCCCTCTACCTGGTTTGAGAAACATCGAAACACGCAGGCCCTAATCAACCAGTTAATGTCAGGGCTCTTCCAAGAAATGGTACAAGAAATGGTATTTGTGCAAAAGTTGATGAAGGCGTGGTTGTTGCTATCTAGGAAATGTGGATTCAAAAACTTTGCAGAAGCAATATGTCTGTACATATTCTTCTATACAGGAACAGGCCAGTACTTCAGCTTGGCAGACAGAGCTGAGAATGGATTCACTCCCATTCAGCAGAGACTCTCATTTCTACCGGATCAAGTGGTACAATTTTTGTCTGAGAAAGTCGATAAGAAGGCGTGGTCTCTATCACAGGCTGAAGATGAAGCATTGCGTTATATATCAGTTTCTTTCTTTTCCTCTTTATCGGATTTGTTGTTGGACAATACATTTTATGAGCTTGATGACAAGTAGTTAATGCAATGGGAGGTTTTTCAACAATTCTTCATCACTTCAACGAATGATATTCAACCGGATCATTCATATTTCAGAGATGCGTTGGTCACATCTCAAGGAATTTCTTCTTTAAATATTTCCATATTCTTTGCTGCATTACTTGATTTTGTGGCAGGGGAATATTCATTAACGTTACCAATACTTCCCGGTAAATAAATTGATGTGCCAAGTGGAAACAAAAATAGTACAACCGAATCAAGTGGCCGTGGTCATAATGGCACATCAGAAAAACGTAAATGTACATTATGCCCCGAACAGGATTTCGGTAAGAAATGAAAATTAGAAGCAGCTGGAACTAGTTCCAGAACCTCCAAAACGCGGGGAAGGAACGATGATGTTGACAGTGAAGAAATGGAGGATAAAGGTCTGGATATGGTGAACCCTGCTCATTCATTGGATTTTGGAGGAAAGAATGTCCAAGCAATGGATGTTTTAACCAAGAGTATGGAAATAGTATGTACAATATACGGTGTAGACTTCATGGATATTGTAGAGACACACGAAACTGAGGTACGTGTTTCACTAAAGGGAAAGGCCAGTCTCATTCTTACAGATCCTCCGTACAATACAAGAAGGGAGCAGGGTCAGGAAAATTCAGAATACGACATTTTCAGAACTACAGACATGAAGGAGATGGTACAACTGATGAAAACAGTCATGGCTCCAGGTGCGCATAGTCACATATTCTGCAGTACATTGCAATTTAATCCTTCGTATCTATATTTGGCTTCGAAGAGAAATGATGATGATGATTATTATTATTAGTATGATGATGACGGTGATGGTGATGGTGACGGTGACGGTGATGGTGACGATGGTGATGAGTCTTCAAAGTATGAAAAATCTTTCGGTGTGGAGAGGCAACCCTTAATTTATGTCAGATCCCCTGGTACATATGGATGTGATCCCAGGATTCTGATAGTCACTCATGTCTCTGTGATGGAGACTGCAATTCACTTCTGGCGTACAGGTATGGATAACATGGAATTTCGCAATAGGAGAGACTATACAAATATCGGGTAAATTGCTAGCAACTAACAAGACTGGGCCAATTACATGAAAAACATACCACGCATTCCTCACCTCGAAGTTATTTACAGGAATAGTAATTCAAGAATGGTTATGAGGGGAGAAGACCTATGCTCCGTCCGGAGCATAAAAATATTTTGTGGATGATGGACTTGGTTTCAAAATTCTCCCAGGCTGGCGATACGGTAATTGATTTCTGTTCGGGAACATTATCAGTTGCTAGAGCTTGTTTTTTACTGCCAAAACATCGCCGTTTCGTTGGTTGTGAAAAGGATGCATCTTGCGTGACTCATTCAACACCGAATTTGGTGGAGGTTTATGAACGTCAGCTCCCTAATTCGTAATCGTATTTGACAACTGATTCCACAGTTACAACAGCAGCAAAGAGATTCGTAACGGAAATAGATAAATTATTGGCAAGGAATAAGGTTGATATGTGGAAGACACCAAGTGGCCTTTTGACTGTTCTAACCTTTCCAGATTATATTCTGCACTACTTTGGAACAATCTAGAACGACTGTACATTTTTCAAGAAGTGCAAGAATGTAAGAATATCCCAATAGGATGGAAAATACGTTTCGATGTTTCACAGCTTGGATCCGAGGTGCTTTCTTGGTTTCGAGGCTAGTGCTTTGTGTGTTTCGGTACGAAAATCAAGAATTAGACACAGTGAAGCTGATCTCGGTGTTTTCAGTGAGAGGAGTTTCGAACCTAATGAACCCATCAGTTTCTACTACGGAGCCCTAGTGTACACAGACTTGGGTAAACAAGGTCAGCTCGCAAGAACATATGGTGAGGGCCTCATGGAGGTAACGGTTAAAGACTTTGGAAAATGGGCTGCCGTAATTGACGTAAAAGCGACAGACGAGAAAGGCGACCAGAATTCCGTTTGGGTTGTAACACCACACTTCTGTGCAATGCCGTACATTAATGACAGTCATTATTTACTGGGTGATTTGGACATGCAAACGGCTAAAAAGGGGGACATAAAACCAATAACACCAAATGTGTCATGGAAGGTGTTTTCAAAACCTGAAACAGCAACATTCTATCAGAACTATAGGATGATGGGCATTGTGCCTTCAGGGAACATAGCTGTTGGTGAAGAACTCTACTTGGACTATGGTCATGAGTATTTTTCACAATAACTAAAACACAAATTGTACTAGCCAAGGTAGATTGGACTTACTTCAAATGTTTATTTTAATAACAATACATTCTCCCGCATCTTTCCAATAAATTTTTCTATAAAATCAGATTTTCCTTTTTTTCATTTCACCTTAGTGAGATTTTTTAATCATTTTACTTCGTTGTTATTCATGAAATGTCTTACTAAAAACTACTGCGGTCGTCTTAAGTTTAGTTTAATACACATTTTATTGAAATTTTACGTTTTACAGTGTGTCACATAAATACTATTTCGTTTATTTTCAAATCCCACATCCTTTCTTCGCATTTTCCTCAAAACCTTTATGAAATTAAAAACCTTTAGGCCCATGCCGTCCCCATTTGAGATAATATGCTGTTTTTGGCACAAACTGCACATTACGTAGTCTAATACGGAGGTTTCATACCGAAATCTCCATTTGGGCCCCATAAACCCAGTTCACACATAGATTACATTCGGGACTCCACCTCTTGGAAGCCAACATCCTTTTCCGAAGAAACTGAAGTAATTTCTAATAATGGAATATGCTTAACCACCAAGTTCTTCCAAGACGTTTGTCAGATCCTGAACATACACAACGTCTTCACCACAACCTACCATGGCCAAACGAATGGACAAGTCTATAGATACAAATGGATGGTAAAAGTCGCGATACGCAGCTATTTGGGTATCAACCTAAGGATTGGGACCTCTATATGAGTGCACTAACATACGCCTACAACATATAGGCGTATCTTAGCGCACCACTTGAACTGCCATCCACACAGTTCAACAGCACTAGCATTGTCGGAACTGGTATTATCACGCCCGTCACCCACATTGGCGCTGAAAGCAGAATACTCAAGATCACAAATGCCAAAGGAGGTCAGAGAAACCTGTAAGACATGGTTGAAAACGTCCCTTCGTAATCCCAAGTGGAAGCTCGACCAGGCACAGGCCCGTTACAAACGTAACTACGACACCCAACTAAGGCTGCAGACAGAGAAAATGTTACCAAGCGACTGGGTATTCTTAAACGTATTGAACGACGGGACGAACGGAAACACCACCATGAACTGGATGAGATAGCTGAAGGCCGGTATAAGGTTAATAATGTAACAGGAAATACAGTTGTAATCGATCGGCACGACAGGTTGGTTGAGAGAGTTTCACGGTCACGTGTAGTCCTGGCACCCGAGCCACACACTCTAGAGGAAATTTAACAAGCCATACTTCCACTAACGGACTAAGGATTAACTCCGAAGTCATACACGACTCCAGAGGAGGACAAAAAGCGGGAACTTTCCCATTCAATAAACATGGCTCAGGATGATAACGAAAACGATAACGTCCTTAACGGCGACCTTGAACCCGAACAGGAGAATGAAAGCAGAATCAGAAAAATGGAAGAATATAACAGAAACTAGGAACAAACTGAGGATGAACAGACCCCGCGGGGGTGACAGACCAACACCATGAGATAGTGAACAACGATCAACAGTAGGAAGAAACAGAAGAATACGTCATCAGACGGATAGTGTACCACGGCATCAACATAGGCAAACAGAACTCAAACACAAAATTAGGAGACTTAACTTACCGAGTCCAGTTGTACGGCTACATGCCGGCTGAGGATACCTGTACACCCACCAGCACCTCCCGAGGAACAAGTCAGTGAGCTACTATAAAATGTAGATGATTGAGTTGCCAGCTGATATCAACAACTCAATCTCCCGATAGGATCGACTTCAATAATCTCCAGAACTGGTGACCAGAACCTAGAAACAAAGAAAACGAAGAAAAATTGAAAAAAGCTGGAAAGGCACCTGGATTTTAGTGTTGGTTGGACAGTAGCGCCATCATGGATGTTACAGTGTCATCCACCTCGGTAATATAGACGATATTGCTTAGACACTCAAATGTGGATACACGTGTAACGAAATGTTTTTTGATCCACGTGTTCACATCAAAAATAGTGAAAAAGTGATAAAAGATGGCATGGTAGTGTTGTTTGGACAGTGGTTCCATCGTGGATGATACAATGGCATTCACATCTGTAATATAGATGTTTCCACACCACCGATGGAAAAAAGTGGAAAAGGCATTCACATCTATAATATAGACGTTATCGCACCACGGATGGAAAAAATGGAAAAATGGAAAAATGGAAAAAATTGACAGAAAAGCAATTGGACATGGATTTCGGTGTTAGTGGGACAGTAGAGCCATCGTGGATGTTACACTGTCATCCACATCGGTAATCTAGACGTTATTGTTTAGACGCTCAATTGTGATTACAGGTGTAACAAAAATATTTTCAGTGCACGAGTACAACAAATTGCAAAACGAATAGAACTCACCGCATGGCGGCAAAGCGGCAACAACGACGAAAACGCTGGACGAATAAACTATCCGCAACGGACTCAAACCCAACATTTCACATCCCACCCATAAGGGTGGAGCGGCGACTCCCGACCTTTCGTCGCTTTCAACATTCAATCCAACAGATGCAATTTCCTGGAATAGTCAACAATACACTAGCGGTCGTCTCCTCAACAGTACCCATCGAATCACCTAATGCTGTTTCAGAATGACACAACTTTCCGCTACTTTATAAGTGTCGGAACAAGACATCTCCCGAACAAGTGGCAGAAAAATACGCAAAATGAATAACTTTATCTGGTTATGAATCAACAAAAAAACAGTGAACACCAAACGCTAAAATAAGTAGCCAAATAGCTGACACGAATTAAAAACGTGATAAAAACAAACAAAGTAGATCAAATCTAAGAATGACGACCGCGAAGATAATAGCGTAACAAAAACCAACTCCCATTGAGGTAACAATCTTCAACTCCAACCTCACGGAGGAACTGCCTGACCACTCCAGTGTCATGGTCGTTATCAACACTCCTGGACTCCGGAGGCGGATTAGGAACAACTGCAGAAACATGACCACGAGCTCCGGATGGTTCCCTATACGAGTAAAGGGAACATTTAGATTACTCTATATCGGCACCGTCGTTATCCCAACAACCAGAACCGCTTGCAGGGATACGGTCATACCATCATCACGGTTATAACCGGCAGCAGCATTAACCTAACACATCTGGGACAGTGTAAAAATTGAAACCTAACAGTTGATCCTCAGAAATCGGCTCAGGCTGCCAAACAGAAAAACTCTTGGCTCCCCCTTCTCCAATAGCATGAATAGCGAAGGGGACTTAATACAACCATTCAGCTCCAGGACCAATTAACCCTGGTGAACTATCTGTTTTCTTCTCCCCGCGTGCACCTCACATGGACGACAGTTGGTTTAAATCCGTGCGCTAGGTCACATGTGAGAGATCAAGGTACTCATCCATATTCTCTTGATTTCCAAGAATAGGAACGATGTCTATCTCCCGACTGAATGCAATCGGGTGAGGCGGAACGGCCCAAAGCCAGAAAATATCACACACTTCCGGAATAAGAAATTCTGCAGTCTTAGGCACTATTTCGGTGTAAGAAACAACCCACCACCTATCCGGGTCGTTATGGATACGTGATATTCTTTAGTAACTCTTGTCATATTTTTTCCTTTGTGTGGGACCACTATTTTTAGGTACCATTCCACAATCGTCACGTGTATTTAGGACATTGTTGCCCATTAAAATGCACTGGTGGCTCTGTCTTCGCTACCTTGTACAGTATGCACCCTGTCATTCAGCCAGCAGGTGGAGCCTACTTACTAGCTTTTTACATTTGCCTCTCTTCAATTCTAACAAATACAAGCAACTTCGAGTATGAACATAAACCCGAAACTTGCAATTCGTCGACCATAACAAAATCCGTTTCTGCTACGATAGGACCTAAATCTTTTTTGCGAGAGCCGCTCAACTGCAATTTACAAGCGCGTTTCTTTGTCTGGCTGAACGGATGTCTTATTCACATCCATCGCTCTATAAACTCGCTATGATCAATACAAAACTCATCCATCTACCGCTATATGTGACAATTCGATCTCCTCTCACATTTTTGGTGGAGTGCAAGCACCAAATCGAGCTACTCGGAAAGAAGGGCCACGAACTCGCTTTAGTGCTCCATTTCCTGCTCTCTGAAGTGTATTGCACTACACATGACTCGGAACTATCATTTCCGAATTCTCTAACTTCATTATGTTGCTGTGGATCTTTACGATTCTGCCAAAACCCCACTGTTACGAGTCTTTTAGAACTAGATGTCCAATTTCATGAACTGTTAAATCTTGTGCGTTTAGTGATATAGTGACTGATCCAAGTATCTGCCGAGCATCGCTTGTATGGTCTATGGTTCCATATTATCAGAATGGGCAATTCTGGAAAGCGTCTGGTATTGGTTCAATGTCTGTGCTGGCGTTTAGAAATTATTCAAGCGCCAATAACTCTATCTCGCCTATTACGCAGTTTGAAACCATGTTATCAAACATTGGACCCATTCTGGGACGGGGCTCTGCAACTGATTTCATATACTTATTGTTGCATAGATTGGCCATGTTGGAATTTACAGAACGTCTTGTTGCTTACGCCTGGTAATTGTTGTTCATTCGATGTTCGCGTGTACTATTTTGATTATTGTTGCGAGGTCCATTTTATTGTTGATTTAAATATTCATCCTTGTTGCTGGAGGAGTTCATATTCAATAATCGGTCATTTGGCGCAGCAGCAGCTAAAATAAAGATTCTTTGACTGCTGTTAAGATCCGATTTAGAAAGTAGAACAAGAGCCGCCATCGTTCCAATTAATGCAACAGATGACCCAAGATCATTGATCTTTGCTAGTTGAGCACCACATTTTGCTTCATACTCACTGTAAAACTTGTTGTTTCATCTACGAGTTGTTGGCATAGTTTGGAGTCCTTGATACACCAGTGAGACCACTGATAGGGCGTTTCTTTTGAATATTTCATTTCCAAACAGGTTCACTCCATCTTCGGTTGCAATTTTGCCAAAATTTATTCGTTTGCACAGATCATTGGCTCTTGAATATAGTTTTGACTGTATGACAATTCCACAGTTTCACTTGCCGATCTCATTTTAGTTGCTATCATTTAATTTGTATTGAAATGAGCACCATCTATATTCGGACTTGTAGTACTCGAACTGATCACCTTGTCCATCAGTCAACCGTACAGTCTTGATGTCCCTCGAGACTCGAGGTCGGGATGGTAGCTGCTGAGCAGTAGAATCTGGGCTCATATCTAACATAAGTGGTGATCTAAACCGTTTGCACAGTTCCAGTAGTAGCTTTATGAGAGATGTGATCGGCTTCGATCGGTACAGAGGGCAGATGTTGCATTGCTGAATATTGCCAGCATTTGGGCGGCTGGGTGATCTGATATGACGGACAGTAGCGATGAACTTGAATATTCTAGTTATGTTGCGAGTTGCGGAGCTGGAGCGAGATAGAGCCCATGTGAAGGCATGTGTCCGCCTTGTTGAGTGCCCAAGAATATGGACTGCTCAGTGTGACACAAACTACACCGTAGCACCTTCAAATCCCTAAATCTGGGAGATACCCTCACTAATAAGTGGATGAACCAATTTAAACCTGAATACTGGAAGCTCTTATGCAATCGAATAATCTAGATCCCTGGAACAGACGGCAGTTCAAATTTAGTTTCCGGCCAATTTTGAACTTTCTCTGACTGTCTGCCATTAACCCCAAAATTATTTGTCACCGAAGTTCTCTTTTCCTTTAATAACTCCCTTTTTCTCCTTTCTTTTCTATCTGATAAAACACATCTCTACTCCCTTTCCTTTTTGAAAGACTAAAAAGAAAACAATTCCCTTCCCATGTGGCTCCGTTTAGACCACAGTTCATCACAGTTATAACTCGTGTTATCGTACGGACATTCTGTGACCGAAACTGTGCCGTATACCCTCCTCCAACACTCAATATATTTCCCTATAACCCACCCTTCCTTCATTTCTTTTATCTGTTCCCCCATTTACCAAGCACAATGGCAAACCCCTTGCCATAAACTGCCCTCTCTCGGACCGTTGCTTTACTCACACTGCCTACACTATGTGAATGGACTGTTTATGCGGTGTGCGTCTTCCTTGAAGAGATGAAATGGTATGAATCAAATATGAGAGCACTACCTGGTGAAGGTCTTCTAGCATGGTCCTCATGTTTCCAACCTGGAGTACTCGAGGTATTGCTCATTGGTAGGGAGTTCAAACCAGTTATTGATGAATCCGCCCTCACGGATACAAATATCAAGAAAACTCTAGAAAAAAGTGAATAATAAAATTCCAATATATAACATTGCAGACCTGGGCGCTGGAATTCGTAGAAGGGTTCGTACAAAGCCATCTAACGCTAATCTAGGGCAGCGAATATGCATTTTGAAACTCGATTTTCTTCGTGCGCTGAACGACGAAGGTTATGGAAACTGGTTAGAAGATGACCCTAAGTCTTGTGTAAGGCTGTTTGTGGATCTCATAAGACCAGAATAACTCAAAGTGGCTCCTCAAAATCGTATATAAATGCAACGGAAACTCCTAGGGATAAATTTCTTTGCCATTACCGACCTCGCAGCTTTTATGGCACAAGAAGCGCTACAATACATGATTACAGCAACGTCAAATTCACAGAACAAGAACAATAGAGGCTACAGATCATCCAAAATTTCAACCAGGGCCCACACTATATTCTGGGGATCAAATGACAAAGCAGAAAAAGGTCATCTAAAAGCACCACGGAGCGAATACCCACCTTTCGCAAACCCAATTTTAAAAACGGTTTCTTCCGAAGGGCCACAACTGTGTCTCAACCCTTTGTGTCAGGAAAGACACCTGCTAAAACATTGTTCTAATACAACACCAGAATCGAGGAAACGCCTTTATGAGGAATACCACAACTCAAAACCATCTCAAATGTCTCATCCAGCATCAAATTTACGAAGTACATTCAGTCAAGTAGAAATATGCCCAAAGTGGGGGCAGTCGTGTCCAGTAACATTTATGCTGTAATTCAAACTTCAATTCTGAGCAAGATAACTTTAGATAAACATCTATTCGCGTGTAGGACAGATTCTGGTTCAGACGTTACAGCAGTATCACAGACTACTGTTTCGTTCTTACAAGCTGCTGGAAAGTTCATTGCAGTACGATCGATAAACCAACAATCATGTTCTCCCACACTACATAGTGTCGATGGGAGTCCGCTGAAAATAATTTGTGAAGAAAAGATGTCACCGCTTCTCACCGCAGCTGATGGATCAGTGCGTTTACCACAATTACGTTTCTACGTCTTTGCAAACAATGATGGATACAATACGGAAGGCCACTCCTGCCCGGGAGAATTTACCTTCGGAAATCCTCAGCTTAAAGGTCTCGGAATAAATATTGAGCATCAACTATGGCATGAACTACAATGTCGTGGTCCATAGTTGAACATATCTCTTTATGAACCATTATTTACTATGTTAACAGATCTGACGATAGGAAAACTGGGTGCCAGGCTTCTTACCACACCTAAAAAACATGCAACCATAAGATTACGTGGTCAGAAAACCAAACTCATATTGCCTCCAATCCCCTGTAAAACACGTATCTGGAATTACGGATTGCTAGTTTCCGAAGAGATACACATACAATCAATGATGGGGGCGACATTTCTTACAATAACGTTGCTGTGGGCGGACAAGACCCGGTTGAATTCAATAAGTCTCTGGATGAACTACTAGCTCGCACATATGAGCAAGTTGATGGATGTCATCACAACAAATTGCAAAATCTGGTTTCAAAACATCGGGATGTATTTTGTACAAAGATTAGATTATATCCTGCCGTAAAGTGCCTCCACTCTAAATTTAATTCAAGTGGGAGCCAAATCCTGTAAAAGTGAGGAAACGTACTTACGATGCAACAAAATCTCCCTTTCTCGGTAAATACTGTAACAACCTCGTCAAACTGGGAGTTGCTTATCGAAATCCGAAGTCGTCTTGGGCATGCGCTCCTTTGTTCGTTCATAAAACCGACTCACCGAAACCTCATGTCTGGCCCATGCTAAACCCAGAAGCTGAATGGGTGAAATTAGCAGGGGTCTGGGTATTTGAAAAATTAGATCTCGTTTCTGCATACTGGCAAATGCCTCTGGACAAAAAATCTCAAGAATGCCCGAGCTTCCATACACCTCATGGCGTGTTCACCCCTACTCGAGTAATGCAATGATCTACCAATGCCGTGAGATATTTTCAGTCCACCATGGAAAATATGTTCCAGTCTCTGTCCGTCCTCATTCTGCTCGACTACATCTTAGCATATGCTTGCGAAACTGTGAAACTCCTATCATTACTCGAGGAATTCTTCAAAATATGTATACGAGTTGGATTAAAACTAGACCCTGGTAAATGTGTTTTGATGGTCTCCAAGGCTACATTCTGTGGCCGGTTTATCAACAAGGCTGGAGTCCGTTTTAATTCTCTATTCATTCATACCCTGACCACAATGTCGTCCCCGCACACAATCGAGGATTTGGCCCAATTTATGCATGCATCCAATTGGATGCGCACCTCCATCGCAAAAATTTCTGAACAGGTTGCCCC
>JAULBU010026854.1:0-17528 GCA_032358235.1 Odonthalia washingtoniensis
AGCTACGTTTAGAAGCCACCTCTTTAATTTGTTATTCAATACCTCATACTATAGATCTTGCAAAAGAGTTTTTTCAAACTCATAATGACCCTTATGTCCGCCTTAACCTAGCAGTCCAACTATTAGTTCAGCGTCAGCAAATTCAAGAGGCAAGTGATCTTGTCTTTACTTTTTTAAGTAAGCCAGAAAGCTGTCGATTTAAAACCTGCATGCCTTATCCTATGGAAATGATTTGGCCTATGAGTTTAATTGACGAACAAGAAAAAATGATGTCCAATGTCCCCAGCATGGTCCAAAGTGAAATCGTTCACTTTTGCTTGCTCAACTTGCTTGCTATTTTAGAAGATCCTCGGGCAAGTCCTCTTATTTCTAGATTTTTAGAAACACACCACTCTAGTATCGCTTTAGCCTCAATGCCTCAATTTCTTCGAGCCGGAAGTGGCCCTATGCTCGATTTGATTTGTTCTTTTTTTGATCATCCAGACTTAAGTAAGCGTATTCAAGCAGCTGCTTTAGTGGCTTTATTAAAAAAAGAAGAAAAGGCGCTTAAAATTCTTTATGATGCTTACCCTCAAGTAGATCGTCCTTTAAAAGAGATGATTATTACAATAGTAGGTCAAATAGGAGCCAAAGATTCTATTCCCTTTTTAACAGAAGCCCTTTACGAACCCTCACAATCACTACGGATTATAGCAGCAGCCTCCCTCATGCAATGTTTAAGAAATTAACTTAATATTTTTCTCATAAATATCCTTGCAATTTGTTTTTGGTCAATTTATGAAGAAACTTACGTGAAAAAACAAATTACGTTTGTTTTAAGTTAAAAATAGGGTTAGGGGAGACAGTATGGGACCAGGTGTTGTCATTATTACAGGCTGTAGTGGCCGAATTGGAACGCGTGCGATTAAGCGTTTATCTAAAAATTACCAAGTGGTTGGATTTGATATCGTCCCTCCAAAAGGTAATTATGAAAACTTTCACTTCATTAAAATGGACCTCTCTTCAGAAGAGAATATTGCAAAAGGGTTTCAAGAAGTTAAAAGTAAGTTTGGTACTCATGTAGTATCGATGGTGCATCTTGCAGCCTATTATACATTTACAGGAGACAGGCCTGAACTTTATGATCTTATTACTGTGCGTGGATCTGAAAGGATGCTACATCATCTTCAAGAGTTTAACTGTGAGCAATTTATTTTCTCCAGTACTCAACTTTTAATGGCTCCTTGTAAAGTAGGAGATACAATTAATGAAGATTCTCCGGTCGATGCCAATTGGGATTACCCTATTTCTAAGTTAAAGACAGAAAAAATTATCCATACTAAAAGAGGTAATATTCCAGCCGTTATTTTGCGTATTGTGGGGTGTTACGATGATGAATGCCATTCTATACCTATTTCGAATCAGGTCCAACGTATCTTTGAAAAACAATTTCAAAGCAAAGTGTTTCCAGGTAACTTAAAAACAGGTGCCCCTTTTATGCACCTTGAAGATTTAACCGATGCGATTGAGTTGACAGTTCAAAAGCGAAAAGACCTTCCACCAGATCTGACACTTTTAATCGGTGAAGATAAAACGCTGAGCGTCGATGATCTTCAAAGATTGATCTCAAAATGTTGTCATGGAAAGGAAATGAGTACTCTTCGCATCCCTAAAATTGTCGCTAAAATAGGAGCTTGGCTCCAGTGGAAATTGCCGGGAATGCCCGAGACCTTTATTCGTCCTTGGATGATTGATATTGCCGACAACAACTGGACTTTAGATATATCAAAAGCCAAAAAATATTTGGGATGGAAGCCAAAGCACTCTGTAGCTCAAGAAATACCTAAAATGATCAAGGATTTAAAGAATGATCCTCTGAAATGGTATGAGATGAATATGCTTAAAGCACCTCATTGGCTCAAAAAAAAGTATGGTAAACAGTAGAGGAAAAATCATGGCAAGCCACTCAAAAGAAACCTATCATCAGCTTGTTAAACATCATGAGAAAATAATTTGGACTCGTTTTGTCCTTGTTTTTTTAGGTCTTTGGCTCTTTTTTGTCCCTATCGCTTTTGGCTATCAAAGCTCATGTCAGTCTATCATGCTAAGTGATATGATCATGGGGGCTCTTGTGGTATTCTTTGGAGTGCTCAGTTTTTCTCCTACCAGTAAATTTTATCCCTATGTTCTTGCAATCATTGGTGTATGGCTCAATTTTGCCCCATTGGCTTTCTGGGCTCCTGAAAGTATTATGTATCTCAATGATACGTTGGTGGGGAGCTTGATCATTACTTTTTCAATTTTAATCCCCGGCACTCCTGGGGAATCTCTCTATACAGGTCCTGCCACTCCTCCAGGCTGGTCTTACAACCCCTCTTCTTGGCCGCAAAGGTTACCTACCATTGTTCTTGCAGTGATCAGCTGGTTTTTTGCTCGTTATATGGCAGCTTACCAGCTCGGTTATATCGATGTGATGTGGGATCCTTTTTTCGGTGCTGACGGCACAATTAAAGTGATTACTTCTAAGCTTTCAGAATCCTTTCCTATCTCAGATGCTGGAATGGGGGCGATGGCTTATAGCCTAGAGTTCTTGCTTGGAGCAAAAGGGGGAACAAGACGCTGGTATACGATGCCGTGGCTGGTTGTCTGCTTTGGTATTTTAGTGGTACCCTTAGGCGTGGTGAGCATTATTTTAGTTTGTTGCCAACCGATTATTGTGGGTAGTTGGTGTACTTGGTGTTTGGCAGCCGCTGTTTGTTGTATGTTTATGATTACCTTTGCTGTCAATGAAGTGATTGCCGTTTGCCAGTATATTGTGTCTGAATGTAAGCAAGGACGCGGTTGGTGGGAAGTTTTATGGGTGGGAGGGATGCCTAAAGACGCTATTTCTGATGAGCGTACTCCTGGCTTTTTGAATTCAAAGGGAAAAATCTTTTCTTGCATGCGCTGGGGAGTTACCTTGCCCTGGAATTTACTTGTTACAGCCGCCTGTGGTATTTACTTGATGGTTGCCCCTTCTATTTATCAAATGGGTTCCCTAGTGAACGATTTTTGTTATGTGACAGGAGCTTTAACGGTTGTTTGCTCCTTTATTGCTATGGCTGAAGTCATTCGAGCTGTTCGCTATGTCATCGCTGTCTTAGGTATTTGGGTGATTGTTTATGGACTGGTTTTTGCTCTGCCAGAAGGAGCTTCTAGGCCATGGTTTAATTTCTTAGCAGGGGTTTTAATGATCCTCTTTTGCTTGCCTAAAGGGAAGATCCTCGAAAAATATGGTTCTTACGATCGATTTATTGTTTAAAAAAAGAAGATTCTCATTATGAGAATCTTCTTATCTTTGAAAAAACAGAGCAGCCTCTATTTGACAGCTTATTGCCTTTAAAATTAGGTATTTAATATACTTCTTTTTTAGTTAGGTATTTATCATGTCGTTGATCATGGAAAGAAGTTCTCTTTCTTGCAGCCCATCACATCTTCTTCAAGCCTCAATCCAGAACAGGGATTTTGAAATATTGAAGAGATCATATGTTTTTACTCATTGTGTGGAGCTGCCTAAATTGCAATGCATTCTTGAAGAACAGGCCTTAAGAAAGGTCAAAATTACTGAGTTTGCTCAAAATGTTTTAAAACATGGCTATGGGCAGCCTGAATTTGAGGAATATTCTTCAGGTGCTGAGCAAATTCTTGATTCTAAAGGGCTAGATCAAGAGCATCCTTTTATGCTTCATTTTAATAATGAATCTAAAATATTTGTAGCTCTTGCGCATAAAAGTTCTGTGGATGATCCAACCATTCTAAAAGTGAATAAAATGTAGGGTAGTTATGCAGCTTGTTTGGTTTATCGGGCCGATATCCTTCGAGGAAGAGATGATTACTTCATGTCGTGGGGGCAAGCAAATATCCCCTTCGATCGAGACTCTGACTTTATTCCAGGTGAGGGAGAGTTGTTTTTAAACAAAATGTTGGATGTCACTCATCCTGAAAATTTTTATCTAAACTCAGAAGTAAAATTTTTAGATGCTCCAATAGAAAATAAACATATTTTCCAAGTGTATGCAGATGCTCAAAAGAAGGAAGCTTTTTTGAGCGAATTTTCAAAGAAGATCGTGCAAAATGAGAAAGGGTCTTATCAAATTAGAGTGTTAAATGATCACTTTGATGTTCTGGTTCCTTTAAAATTTATCCCTTTTGCCATCGACACTTAATCTATTGTCCGTTTTGCGCGAATGGGCCTGCCATTTGAGGTCTTTGCGAGGTATCCCCAGTGATTTTGATCTTAAACTAGCTTGCTATGAGTGGTCTCAGCTATTTTATAGCTGAATAAAATTCTTGATATTTCCTGTGGAAAAGATGCAATATAAAAAGGTTTAGATGCTTAAGCAGTCTGGAAATGACATCCAGAACAAGATGTCTCAACCTGAAAAAGGCAACTATACTCTCATGGCATTAGGAAGCTTTATGATGGGGTGTTTTGCTCTATATCATATCGCCGATCCTGTTTTAGAACTTTTTCATCGAGTCACTGGTTGGAGATTAGGTTCATTAAATCCTATCGCTAATCTGTTTCCTGGTTTGTTTGTTAATTAAAATAGAATGGTGCTTCTAAAGAGTTTACCGCTTATAAAAGTAAATAGGCGTTCGATATAAATCTTCTGCATAAACAACTGCTTCTGGTTGATACTTTCGCATCGCAAAAGTATGAGTAATAAGCCAAGTACCTGGAGCGGCTTCTTGATAGAATTTCTCAGCAATTTTTGTCATAATCGTCGGATAAAGATAGCAAAATATCAATTTTGCTTCTGATAGATCTTGCTTTAAAAAATCTTCAAATTTTAATTCGATTCGACTCTGAAATTGACCCATGATCCATAATTTTTGAATTATAAAAGGAATGCGGGCTCGCTCAAAGCTAAAAATAGTAGATTCGGGGTAGTGCTTAGCAAAAAAAAGGCTCATTTGCCCAAAACCACTTCCAAGCTCATAAATAGTTCCTTGAATTTCTTGCGGTAAATGCTCCGAGAGTCTTTTTCTCACTTTTTTGGAGGTCGAATTGGGACCTATTTGATAGCGCAGATAATCATAGAGAAAAATAGTCAAAACTAAGGCAACGGTTAAAAGAAGGAAAATAGCCATAAAAAAGTAGGAATTTTACCTTTATTGGATTAAACTTATGCTTTTTTCATCAAATTCTAGCTATGACGATAGAGAACAAATTATTTGAAACCGAACTTTTAATTCAAGTCTCCGATATTAATTATGGGGGACACTTGGGAAACGATCGCTTTTTAACTCTCGCTCAAGAAGTGCGCGTTCGTTGGCTCAGGTCTTTAGGTTGGACTGAAAAAAATATTGGAAACTCTGGCGCTGGATTTATAGTAACAGAAGCGCAAATTCAATTTTTAGCCGAAGCTTTTTTAGGACAGACTTTAATTGGTTCTTTGTTTCTCCAAGAATCTTCTAAATGCAGCTGTGTTTTGCACTGCATATTGGCTGATAAAGAAACACAACAAAAAGTAGGGGTGATTACAACCAAAGTCGCTTTTTTTGATTATAACATACGTAAAATTGCCCGTTGCCCCACTTCATTTTCTCAGCTGCTAGAGGTTCAGGCATATGAGTAATGCGATTGCCAACGAGAAACCTCAATCAGGTCATTTATTAGGAGCAATCCTATTAGTTGCTGGAACGTGTATTGGAGGGGGAATGCTTGCCCTTCCTTTAATGACTGGTTTGTCTGGCTTTTTACCTTCCTCTTTGATGCTCATTGTCTGCTGGATCTTCATGACCTGCACGGGACTTCTTTTTTTAGAGGCCAATATTTGGCTTGGTTCTGGCAAGCACATTATCACCATGGCTCAAGTTCTTTTAGGGCGATGGGGCCAATGGGTTACACTCGCGCTATACTTATTTATTTGTTATGCATCTTTAGTCGCTTATGTTTCTGTGGGTGCCGATTTGTTATTAGAAGCTACTACTCACGGGGGTATTTTACTTAACAAAGCGGGAGCCTGCATCTTGTTTGGTATTTTTTTTGGTGCTTTTATTTATCTTGGCACGAATACAGTGGGACGCATTAATGGCTTATTAGTCATAGGGATGATTATTTCCTATTTTGGAATTGTCTTTCTTGGGCTAAAAGAGGTTCAAGTTCATCATTTAGTGTTCAAAAAATGGGGGAGCTCTATTTTAGCAATCCCAATCTTATTAACATCCTTTAGTTTTCAGACCATGATGCCCAGCTTAACCCCTTATCTAAAGGGAAATGTTAAGCAGCTGCGTTGGTCTATTATCTTAGGTACCGCGATTCCCTTAGTTGCTTATTTAATTTGGGACTGGCTCATTCTAGGGATTATCCCACTGGAGGGTCAAAATGGTCTTAGAATGGCGATGGAAGCTTCTTTGCCTGTCACTCAACCTTTGCAAAAGATGGTTCAAAATAACTGGATTTATTATTTAGCAGGATTTTTTGCCTTTTTTGCTTTGGTTACATCCTTCTTTGGAATTTCTTTGGGCCTCTATGATTTCTTATCGGATGGTTTAAAAATTGCTAAAAGGGGGATGAATAAAGTTTGGTTGACTTTGATTGTTTTTGTTCCAACCATTTTATTTGCGATTTTTATTCCAAACATCTTTTTAGCTGCTTTAGATTCTACAGGGGGTTATGGAGATGCAATTTTAAATGGAATTATTCCAGCGCTCATGGTTTGGAGAGGGCGATACCTTTTTAAGAAAGAAGGAGAGCAAAGATTACCGGGTGGCAAACCTGTTCTTGTTTTGATTATTGCCTTTGCCGCTTTTGTGGTCCTTTTAGAAACGTATATGCGTTTTAAATAGTTGCTGCTAGCTCTTTTAAAGCTGCTTGTTTCATCCGAAGATGAATATGATACAACCCATTGGCTCTGCTAGGAGTTAAAGAGCCTGGGATGTTTAGTTCTTCAAGAAAGGTAGGGGGTGATTTTAAAACGGTCTCGGCACTTTCACCATTAAAATAATGAACTAAAAGCTGAGCAAGCCCCATTGAAATCAAGGCATCCGAATGTGCTTGAAAAAACATCTTTCCTTCTTCTATGTGAGAATAAAGATAGAGCAAACTCTGACAACCCGGAACTAAGTACTCGGGCTTTTGATGTTCAAAAGAATTCTTTTTAGCCTCTTGACCAATAGCAATAATTTGTTTGTAAATGTCTTCAGCTGATTGACAATTTGCAAAAAGTTCTAATATTTTCTTTTTCTTTAATTCTAACATAAAAAATTCTTGATTTAAGAGAAAAGTATAGCACGTTTTTAGCTAAATTTCAACTCATAGATTCTTTCTTAAAAAGCAGGCTGTATTGAGTATGATAACAAGATTTTACTTTAAAAATTCTAAGAATAAGATTGGCAACTAGAATGCCAACAAAAATATTTAAAGAAAGGGTGATATCATGGGTAATTTCAAAACTCAGCAGGGTCATAGTTAAAGGGCCACCGATGATCAAGCTCGTAAAAATAGCAGCAGCAGCTATCGCATAGGTCGGAAACTGAAAGTGGATAACAGGAAAGAGCGTTTTGAGCCCAATGCAGTAAAGAAGACCACTAAGGAGTCCTAGAATAAAAGCAGGGGTGATCACTCCACCGCTAAATCCAAAACCGAGTGAAAAATAGGTGGCTAGAAATTTAAACAATAAGAGTAAACCAATCAATTTTAGAGAGAGTGTTGTCCAAGATTCTGCCTCTTTAATGAAATCAAAGCCCAATCCTAAAGCTGCGGGGCAATAATGGGCAATGATCCCTAAAGCAATACCCCCACCGATAGGCCAAATCCAATTTGGTAATTTACTTTTCAAATGCCATGACAAGGTATATTTTAAGCTTTGTGTGAAAATCATGGCAAAAAAAGCGAGTAGGATTCCTAAAACAAGGTAAAATAAAATGTGGTTTGCCGATGCTTCAATCGGATAGATCCAAAATGCAGGAGGCAGTAGGTCTGGAAGAAATAACCGGATGAGAGCGCCCGCAAAGACCGCAAGAGCAATAGGAATTAAATCGATGGCTTTTAAAGAAAAAGCGACCACTTCTAAAATAAAAAAGATTGCCATGAACGAAGAATGTAATGAAGTGGCCAAAGCTGTTGCTACAGCCGCCGCTAAAAGAATTCGATAATAATGCCCTTTGAAATTAAATAATTGGCAAAACCAACTTGCAATAGCTCCTGCCAAAAACATTACAGGTGCTTCACGTCCTACCGATGCTCCTAAACCAAGGCTAAAGCTACTTGCTGCTGTAGAACCTAATCCTTCGACTAGAGAAATTGGCTTTTGTCTTTTAAAGGCATGCAGGAAGTTAATAAGTCCGTGTCCATAACCATGGAAGGGGATAATGTAGTAAATAAAGAGCCCTAAAAGAGCCCCTCCAACTATAAAAATAGCCAGAGATCCCCAAAGGGGAAGATGCTGATAAATAACAATTAAGCTGATGGATTTAGATAAATAAATCCATTTTCGCAAAAGCAAATAAAATTTAATAAATCCGATCGTAGCAAAAGTGGAAACAATTCCTATGATGAGAGATAAAAGATATAATTTAAAAGGATGAGATTCGTAGACAAAGCCTGTTAAAGTCTTTTGACCATATGAATTATTTTTTGAATCCAAAAGCATGACCCAGTAGCACTATTTGGTTCATCTATACAAGTTTTAATTTTACAGTTAAACCAATAAAATAGTTTTGAAAAAATAAAAACATCAAAAGTTTTGGGGGTTAGGCGAATAGCGATAGTGCTATAAAAATCAAAGCTGTTGGAGCTTGGCAGTGTAAAATTGTTTGTGAAAGATTTTTGGGGGAGACGACGCCATCGTCATTCCGTTCACAACTATGCTAAAATTTAGGTTTGTGGACAGTCTCTTCTCAGCTTTCTTTACAACAGGTTCTATGGCTTCAGAAATTTTTTAACGTCATTACTTACAAATACCTAAAAAAGTATGTTTGCATTGTAACGCGCGTCGTTTTTCTGCCAGCACATTTGAGGCAGTGTTATGGGCTTTGGCTCCATGGTGGATGAGTTCGTGTGCTATTTGTAGAGGCTCTTTAAGGAAAGCTAAGTCCAGAGCCGTTTGGCCCTGTTTATTTACAGCATTAACATTGACTCCAGCATCTATGAGCATTTTTGTCATGGGCGCCAATGCTTCGAAGTCGTTGGAATTGAAAGAAGAAACAAGGAGATGCAAAGGAGTATTGCCATTGTGGTCCAAAGCCTTGGCATTAGCTCCCTCATCTATGAGCACTGCCATCATTTGAGCATTGACCCGTTCTGCAGCTATGTGAAGAGGGATCCTCCCTTGATGATTTGCTGCATTGAGGTTGGCTCCAGCTTTTGTAAGTAGGTCTAGTCCGAAGGCGAAATCATAAGCATTGGAACCCGAAGCTAGGAGATGTAAAGGAGTATTGCCATTGTGGTCCGAGGCCTTGACATTAGATCCCTTATGTATGAGATCAAATATCATTTGAGCATTGACCCGTTCTGCAACTATGTGAAGAGGGATCCTCCCTTGATGATTTGCTGCATTGGCGTTGGCTCCAGCTTTTGTAAGTAGGTCTAGTCCAAGGCCGAAATCATAAGCATTGGAACCCGAAGCTAGGAGATGCAAAGGCGTATTGCCATTATGATCCAAGGCCTTGACATTAGCTCCGGCCTCTGTGAGCACTGCCATTATTTGAGCATTGACCCGTTCTGCAGCTATGTGAAGAGAAGAAGCACCGGCAATCCCACTTTGGTTAAAAGTTTCGTCTGCCCCAAGTTTTAGAAGCAGTTGTAAAACTTTGATGTTAGCTGGTGAAATGGCTTGGCGAAAAAAAGGCGACCCATATTTATTTACTGTATTGGCAATAATCTTTGCTTTTATGAGCTCGTGTATTATTTGTGAATTCCCCCAATCAACAGCAAAGAAAGTTTGTGGTTTTATTTCTGGCTTTTTAGGATCTAACGAGGAAGTTTTGGGTGTTATTTCAGGCGTTTGAGGATCCAATGAGAGAGGTGTAGGCGTTATTTCAGGGCTTTGGGGATCAACGAGCAAGTTTTGGGTGCTATTTCAGGGGTTGTAGGATCCAATGAGAGAGGTGTGGGCGTTATTTCAGGGTTTTGAGGATCTAACGAGAAGCTTTGATTATAAATCATTTTGAGGGCATAAGCACCAGCAGCAAGAGCTAAAGCATAAGCAGCATATTTTGTAATTTTTTGCAGCCAAGGCGTTGGGGTATTTGTAAGGATAGCAACGTTGCTGTTACTTTTTACAAGAGCGGGTTCTTGATTGGGAAGAGAGGCTTGCAAAGCAGGCGTGCCCGTGCTTACAGATCTAAAAGAGGTGTTGAGCATAAAAAATCCTATATTTTTAGTAGAAAGACCTAAGTCTGGCATTTTTGTGTTAAGTTTAGATTAAGATTAAATATTGAAACTTTTAACAATAGATCTGCCTAACGAGGAAAAAGTCTAACCTCCCTTCAGTTTGTTAGCAAGGTCTAGTAGAGGTATTCTATTGAAATGCAATCTTATTTTTTTTAATAACATCATTTTGAACAGCATCTTCTATGCAGCAAAACGGGATGGGATGACGATGGCGTTATCTACCCCAAAAAACTTTATACAAATTATTTTACAATGCCGAACTCCAGTAGCCTTGGGTTATGGTTATCTGAAGATCAAAGATTACATCTTCTTAGACAGTTCTTTTAGATAATCGACGCAAGCCTTAACTAATTGGCTAAAAAGCATTTCGTTTTCGGCACTTCTAGCCATATCGGGATGAAAGTCTTTAAGTACCACCGCGCATTTCTTTTCAAGCTTCTGACACTGTTTTAAACGGTCTTGATTACAGTTTGAAACAAGTGTTTTAACCCCTTTCTCATTTACAAGCGCTTTGACCTCTTTAAGCTTGTTGTTCTTTTCCAACAATGCACGATAATCGCTCGAGAGAGGCTCTGGTTTCATCTTCTCTTGTCTCCCGCTATTTTGCCTCTGATAGCCTGAGTTTCTGAAATTTTCTTGCCACCGCTTGAAGTCTTCTTCAGCCCGCTTTTGCTGCTCTTTCGTTGCTGGGTCATAATCTAGAGGCTTTTTCCCAAAATTATCCTTTATATTAGGGTTTGCATGACCATATTTTTCTAGAATGTTTGAAACCAGGCTATTCCATTGCGTTTTTGAAAAATCACCTAATTTCGAGCCGTAGAGATAAGCAAAATGAAGAAGTGTTCTATTGTGATGTTCCTTGCCACAAGGTTGATTGAAATCCATTTGACGAGGGTATTTTTTTTGAATAGTAAGCAAATCGTCTAATAGCGCATGAGCCGCTTTGCGTATTTCATAATCAGTGGCAACTTTTGAATTAATTATATCGAGAAAAAGTTTACACATTAGAGGAATTGGCTGAGCATTTTCTGAAAGAAAGAGGGGCTTTGAAAAGTCTAAACCTTGATCTAACAAGGTATCTATAAAAGATTCATAACCTTGATTTTTCTCATCATCAAAAAATGTTTTAACAAATACTCCGTAGGTGAGATCTAAAAACCCCGTTTTTATATTTATAGGAAGAATTTTAAATTTTTGGAGCATGTCTTGCTGACTCACAGGTGGCATAGAATTTTTTGTTTCTGTGAAAAAACCTCTCGCATAATTAAATCTCGTATGACGAATTGCTGAATTGCTCTTTTGTTCCTCAACGATTTTTTTTCGTAAGTTAGACTTTTCATAAGAAGGGAGATTGGGTAATACATTCGTTAGATACCAATTTAGATATCTGATTTGTAATTCCCGTGAAGGGGAGTTGGCCACAGAAAAATTGTTTAAAGTGAAATCGGTGATAAAAATGTCTTTCGATGGGCTAAATTGAGAAAAATAAGGGTAAAACTTATTTAATAGGGTCAGTTGATCTTCTGTATTCAAGCAACCACTTCTAAAATGGCTAAAAGTGGATAAAAGATCTTTTAAGCAAAGCAAATATTTAGCAGCAAATTGCTCTGAGTTGTAAATGGACTGGATTTTTTCAGGACAAGAATTATAACACGTTTCTTTATCTAGCCGACTGCTGATGTAGTTTAGAATACTTTGATATTTTTTTACAGGTTGAAATGACTTAGCTAAAGCTGTAAATGTTTCAAAATAAGGGGTAAATCTTGCAGGACAATTGCGAAAATCATCGGTTTGCTTGAAATAATCCGTATTTGAACACAAGTTGTTAAATCGCTCCTTGAGCATTTCTTTCATTCGATCAAAATCTAATTGATTGGCAGCTGAAGTAAATCTTTGAGACCAAAGGTGAGGAGAGACTGGTACTTTTGGGTTATTCTTTATATTTTGGCTGCTCTCTGGATTTTGAAGACTATTTTGTATCTCTAATTGTTCTTTAAGCTTTTGCCTTATTTCAGCAAATATTTCAAATGCATCGGCTTGGCCATTGAGTCTTGCTGGTCCTCTGTTGCTTGGTGCACCAGGGTTACTTTGAGATTGTTCAAAATAGTAGTTGATAGCTAAGTACGCGGCTATACTAATTGCTCCTACTGTAATAAGTGGGCGTTTCCATGAGGAAGGGGGAGCCTTTTTAAATTTTTCAAGAGCGGGTTGAAGGGGCTGAGAATCTTCTATGGGGTTTTCTTATGAATGGCTCTACTGGGTCTTTTAGGTCCTTTATCGGATCGTTTAAGTCGTTAAAGAAAGTAGAAGATCTTAAATGATTTATACTCATATTTATAAAAATTATCCTGTTTTTTTAATAAACTATAATAACGTTTGCTTGTTAAGGGTATATTAAGATTTCAAAATTCAAATATTCCATCGCCAGCGTGTAAAATTTTTTTTCTCTACATAGAAATAAGAGGTCTTGCCGGATTCAGTTTTTTGAATTGCTTTTGTAAAAAAATATTTATAAAAAAGCCTCTTTTAGCGTAAAAAATACGAGACTCCTCTCTTTTAGCGTCAATTTGTTGTAATAGATTGACAGAAACCTTTGTTTCTGGAATAAATTCAGTACTTTTTTAATCTAAACTAAATATTTGATGACAAAGGAAGATACGCTTAAGTTAGAGGGTAAGATACAAGAATTATTACCCAATATGACTTTTAAGGTCGAGCTCGAAAATGGAAAGGTTGTTTTAGCACATCTTAGTGGTAAAATGAGACTACGCAATATTCGCGTGTCTATCGGAGACGCTGTAACTGTTGAGATTTCTCCCTATGATCTCTCAAAAGCAAGAATTATTTATAGACAGCGTTAATTGATACTTGATTTATTTTGGATATCCAATTAAACTCATATGCTTTTAAAATAATTTTAGGCTCGTTGCAATTAAATTTCGATTGTCAAGCTTAAGCCTTTGGAAAATAAGGTTTTAAATACGCCCCTTGAATAGGATGATGCCCAGATAGCTCAGGGGTAGAGCACTTGCATGGTAAGCAAGAGGTCGTAGGTTCAAATCCTATTCTGGGCAAAAAAGAATAATGATTAATTAGTTTTCTTCGGAGGATAAGGAACATATGGCTAAGGAAGCTTTTAAACGCGATAAACCCCACGTAAACATTGGAACAATTGGTCACGTTGACCATGGAAAAACCACACTGACTGCTGCAATTACAAAAGTTCTAGCAGAGAAAGGAGGCGGAAAATTTAGAGACTACGCTTCTATCGACAATACTCCTGAAGAAAAAGCTCGAGGAATTACGATTAACTCGTCTCACGTTGAATACGAAACAGCAAGTCGTCACTATGCGCACGTAGACTGCCCAGGCCACGCTGACTATGTTAAAAACATGATCACAGGGGCTGCTCAAATGGATGGAGCAATTTTAGTAGTTGCTGCAACAGACGGTGCGATGCCTCAAACAAAAGAACACATCTTGCTTGCTCACCAAGTTGGGGTGCCTGCGATTGTTGTGTTTCTTAACAAAATTGACCAAATCGGTGCAGAAGATCAAGAGTTAGTGGATCTCGTTGAAATGGAAATCTCAGAGCTTCTTGATGCAAAAGGATATAAAAACTGTCCTATCGTTAAAGGATCTGCTTTAAAAGCACTTGATGGCGACCCAAAATATGTTGCTGCTATTGAAGAGCTTATGAAAGCGGTTGATGAAAACATCCCAACTCCAAAAAGAGAAGTTGACAAGCCTTTCTTGATGCCGATTGAAGACGTGTTCTCAATTTCAGGTCGAGGCACTGTAGCAACTGGACGTGTTGAGCGTGGTGTTGTAAAGATTAACGATAAGCTTCAACTTGTCGGTCTTAAAGATACACGTGAAACAGTAGCAACGGGTCTTGAGATGTTCAATAAAATTCTCGATGAAGCTCGTGCTGGTGAAAACGTAGGAATTCTTCTTCGCAGTATTGATAAAAAAGACATCGAAAGAGGAATGGTTCTAGCGGCTCCTGGAAGTTGTAAACCACATAAAAAATATAAATGTGCAATTTATGTTTTAACAAAAGATGAAGGTGGACGTCACAAGCCTTTCTTCTCAGGTTATAGACCACAATTCTATTTCAGAACGACAGATGTAACTGGAACGGTTCATCTTCCTGAAGGAACTGAAATGGTAATGCCTGGTGATAACATTGAAATCACAGCTGAGCTTATGGTTCCTGTGGCAATGGAAGAAGGTATGAGATTTGCTATCCGTGAAGGTGGTAGAACGATTGGTGCCGGTACTGTTTCAAAAATTATCGAGTAATGTCGATATATATCCTGCAAGAGAAACTTCTTTTGCAGGATATTGAAAAGGACCTCATGGGTGTGTAGCTCAGCTGGTAGAGCAGCGATCTCCAAAGTCGCCGGTCGGGGGTTCGAATCCCTCCGCACTCGAGGGTTAAAAATATAATGAGAAGCTAAAATGTTCATGAATGCAAAAAAAATAGAAGAAGAACAGCCGAAAAAAAACTTTTTTCGCAAGACTGTGGATTTCTTTGGTTCATTGAAACAAGAGTTTAAGCAAATTTCCTGGACAAACAGAAAAGAGTTAAAAAACTATACCAAAATTATACTCCTTTCAACCTTTGTGGTGGGTTTGCTCGTTTACATTGTAGATATTGGGATTCAAAAAATATTGGGCGTTGTTCATTTAATAGTGCAACGTATTTTTGGGTAAGCGTGTATGAAACACTGGTATGTAATTCAAGTTTTGTCGGCAAAAGAAAAACAGGTGAAACAAGCACTTGATGAAAATAAAGCTACAAGTCCACATGGTCAGCATATAGAGGAAATCATCCTTCCAACTGAAAAAGTAATGGAAGTAAAACAGGGACAGCAAAAAATCTCAGAAAGACGTATTTGGCCAGGCTATTTATTGGTTAAAATGGAACTGACAGATGATGTGTGGATGCTGATTCGTAAAACAAACGGCGTGATTGGTTTTCTAGGTGGTGAAAAACCCACTCCTTTGAGCGAACATGAAGTTCAAAGTATTCTAAATGATTTAGAAGAGAAGAAAAAAGGTGTCACTCAAAAGCATCAATTTGAAATTGGTAGTCATGTCAAGATTACAGATGGTGTTTTTGTCAATTTTATTGGAACAGTTACAGCTGTTCAACATGAAAAAGGAAAATTAAGCGTTTCTGTTTCGATCTTTGGTAGAGAAACTCAAGTAGATGATTTGGAATTCTGGCAGGTCGAAGAAATTAGCGAAGATATAGAAGCTGAAAGCTAAGAGGGTAAGGTTACAAGGCTATGGCAAAGAAAAAGGTCGTAAAAGTTATTAAGTTGCAAATTCCCGCAGGGAAAGCAAACCCAGCTCCACCAATTGGATCGTCTTTAGGTGCGGCAGGGGTTAATATTATGGGGTTTTGTAAAGAGTTTAACGCAAAAACTCAAGATAAAGTTGGAGATACTCTTCCTACTATCATTACAGTGTATCAAGATAAAAGTTTTACGTTTGTGACGAAACAACCTCCAATGTCAAATTTAATTAAAAAATCTTTAGGTTTTGAAAAAGGATCAGGCGTTCCAAATCGCGATAAAGTTGCGAAAATAACATTTCAGCAAGCGATTGAAATAGCTAAAGTCAAAATGCAAGACTTAAATTCAAGATCACTAGAAGCAGCAGCCCAAATGGTTATAGGATCAGCAAAATCAATGGGTATTGAATACATTGAAGAGGTTAAATAAATATGGCGCGTGTTAGTAAACGAATGAAAGAAATTTATAAATTTCTTGATAAAGAAAAAGAGTACGACTTAGTAGAAGCTGTTGAATTCTTGCAAAAATGTCCTCAAGTAAAGTTTGATCAAACGCTTGAAATATCTATGAAATTAGGTGTTGACCCTAAAAAAGCCGATCAGATTGTTCGAGGTACAGTAAGTCTTCCTCATGGAACAGGAAAAAAAGTTCGAGTCCTTGTTATCGCCAAAGGCGAAAAAGCTCAAGAAGCATTAGATGCTGGAGCTGATTTTGCAGGTGATGAAGAATATTTTTCTAAAATTACTAGCGGATGGCTTGAATTTGATGCTGTGATCGCAACACCTGATATGATGCGTGAAATTGGAAAATTGGCAAAAATTTTAGGTCCTAGAGGTCTGATGCCAACACCTAAAGCTGGAACTGTAACAACAGATATTAAGAAGGCTGTTACTGAAATTAAAGCTGGTAAAATCGAATATAAAGTCGACAAGAATGGAGTGATTAACAACGGCGTTGGAAAACTTTCATTTAGTAAAGATAAATTAGTTGAAAATTTAAGAGAGCTAATCTCTGCGATTAATAAAGCTAAACCCGCTGCTGCAAAAGGAACATACATTCACTCACTATGCCTATCATCAACTATGGGCCCTGGATGTAAAATTAATCTTAGAGAAGTAGCAAACTAATAAAAGAGTAGTCATGAAAAAAGAAAAGCAATATTTACTAGATGACTTAAAGTCAAAGATTGAAGCTTCTAAAGCATTTATTGTTATGCAATACAAGGCAATGAACGCTAATGATATGGGCGCACTTAGAAAAGGGATCGCTCAAATTGGAGGCGACTTTGAAGTTGTTCCAAAACGAGTTTTTATCAAAGCAGCTAAATCTGCCTATGGCATTGATCTAAAAAAGGAAAGTCTACAAGGACATATTGGAATTGTAATTGCTGACGAAAACTACCTTAATGCTGCTAAAGAAGTTAGAAATTATTGTAAGAATTCAGAGAATCTTCAAATTCTTGCTGGATATATCGAAGGTCAACTTTATGATGAAGCGAGTGTCATCAAATTGTCAGAGTTGCCAAATATTCAAGAAATGAGAGCCCAGTTCCTCGGAACATTGGAAGCCCCAATGGCCGAAACACTTGGTACATTTGATGCATTGCTCACTAGTATTATGCATTGTTTAGAAAACAAAGCTAAAAAAACAAATTAATAAGTAAATATTTCTCCGAAAGGAGAGTTAAATTCTATTTAATCGAAGGATGAGGTAAACCGTGAATAAAGAAAAGTTAGTAGAATTAACAGCTAGAGAACATTTTTTATGTCATTTATTGTTAGTTGAAATTTATCCTAAAAATATAAAATTACTTTATGCTGTTTTTATGATGTCTAATATAAAAATAAGAAAAAATTTTCAAT